>JAOXJP010161770.1:0-12875 GCA_025762735.1 Platanus orientalis
ATGTCTTGGATTGCTCTCTTCTTTTAGAACATTTAATAGATAATGAGATTTTGATGCTTTACTTGTTTTCTATCATTCAGGATGAAGGCAAATGACTTGTTTAGTAAAGCCATCACCATTTGCAACATGACTTTTTTGGCAAATCCATCACCATTTGCATACTTGGATGGATAATTTGATGTAAGTTCTAATAATTAGTGTATATTTGGGATGTTAATAGCTCTTCCCATCACACTAGTTTATTACATTTGTAGATAGATTTGGTTGGTTCTGTACCACATGCCTATTTCTTTAAGCTGTGATATAACATTGAAGCCTGTGTGTTGCCTTGATCCTCAACAAGGTTTATCATTAGTGCTTGTTGATAACTTATTGGGTTATGCTTGTTTTGATATTGTTGCTGAGTTGTTTAAACTTTACCTAAAATATTCTCTATTAATACTGGGATATACTATTTTTGAACATACCTTGTAGTGTTTGGATTTATATACTGTGAGTTCAGATTAGTGGTGATCTTTTTGGAAATTTTCATAGTTGTTAGGTTGGAAAATGTCAGGTCAAATGCTAGGAACAGAGGAGGGGATATAAATTTAAAAAAAAACACTTAACACAGTGTTTTAAAAATGCTGTAAAAAATCCACTTTTTGTAGTATTTTTAAAAGGTTGCCTAAAGTATTGTATGTAGCGTTTTTAAAATGCTGCCTAAAGTACTTTATGCAATGTTTTCAAAGTATTGCAAAAAGTTTTATTTAGGCAACGTTTTAAAAGTGCTGCATAAAATATTTTATGCAGCGTTGAAAATGTTGCATAAACTCTTCATTTTTTCGCAACGCACCTTAGAACAGTGCTTGAAAAATGCTGCATATTTTTAATCACTACAAAAGGCATTTTTTGTTGTAGTGTAACAAATACTTGCATGAAGTTTTCCGCATCTTAGATAAGCAACTCTGTTTGGTTGGGTCTTGGTCTCAATCATTACCTTCTTGAAAGTCTTGGCATTGTCACTTATTTTTTTGAGTCCATTATGAACATGACACTTCTTTCCTTGATCTTAAATATATTGAGGCTCTTCACATTTTCTTTCCACAATCATGGAGGTCTCAACTATGTCAACAAAAGTACTCAATCGTAAGGAAGCTATACGTGCATAGATACTAGGCGTAAACTCTAAAATTTCATGGCCTTTAGCTCATTATTTCTAGATATCTGAGGAGCAAGTTTACCCAACTCCATGAATTTGGTCTTATACTGTAAGACCATCCTGTTTTCATGTATAAGTTCCATGAACTCCTTCTCTTTAACATCACGAACACTACGTGAAAAGTAATAGTTACGGAAAGCCCCGAGGCAAATGTCCAAAGTAAGTGGTTCACTTTCCTCAAATGGTAAGGTCTCCCTAGTGGCTCTCCACCTGCATCTAGTTTCTCCCTTAAGCATAAAGATTGCAAAAGAAGCCTTCTAAACTTCAATGCAACAATCACATCAAATATCTTTCCTAACTGTATTTGTTATGTTTCCACTTCTGATGGATTCGATGGGCCTTTCCTGAATTACTCGAAAGCACTAATCCCATGCTCAACATTTTTGTCCCTTGCAGTTACCTGGCACTGCACTACATCAGCTACCTCCCTAATAGCTCTAAATGCTTTATTTTGGTTTTCAGCTTTAGCTTGATTAGCAGAAACAGGAATCCTATGATGCGATATTTTTTCCTAAAAATAATCAAATAAGTTTAATGTCAGACTTCTAAAATAATCAAACCATCCTCAAATATATCATATTTTATCAAAACTATATCATATCATCTTAAATTCAAATGTATTTCTAAGATCTCATTTTAATGTTATTTTCTTATGATTTTCTAATTCTAACTGTTTCTAGACCTAATGTATTTGTTTTTTAAATATAAACTTAGAGCTTCATTAGATAGTCTACATAACCTAAAACCTGAAGCTCTTAACACTCTGATTTGTCTATAGAATTTTTAAAATTTTATGCTCTGATACCAATTCTATTGTGGCTTAAAACCCATACCAGTAGGACTATGAATTTTGGCACATGATATTACATCATTCATTCATTCATATCTTGTATATTGCTTATAAATTTTTCACTTATTCTTTTTCATTCATAGACAACAGAATTGCATATCAAAATCATAACCATTCACATCTTATAAATCTGACCTATAAATAAAATCCATAATCTTGAAAAATAATCCATAACATAGTCTGGCATTCCAAATAAAATCACCCAATAGTCTGATAAAAACTAAATCATCAACTAAAATTCAAATACTGAAATCCACTAAATTATTACATCCTTTAAATTAAATTGAAATCAATAAAGTCTATAACCGAATCAATGTCTCATAACATAGTTAAATTCGCCTAAGTCTCCAATCTTGCCTATCTAAATTGTTACGCAACTACTCCTCATCACTATAGTGCTAAATTTGGGTGAACTTGACAAACTCAATAATAAAATAGTAAACTAAAGAAGCGTTGGATCAAGACTTAGCATGACTTAGAAAACAAAACAGATAGTTGTATAACTTTAACAATATACAAAACTGAACAGTCTAATCATATAAAAATATATATTGTACTGAAACAATTAAAACATATGCATGTGGATGGTCTAAGTAGAACAATATAAATACATATAATGAAACTGAACATAATAAAATATGTAAATCCGATGTATAACCCAATACAGATACAATTAGACTATTTAATCCCTGGTGAAAAGAGCTAGACACACCATTTAATCTCTAGTGAGAAGAGCTAAATACACTATTTAATCTCTGGTGGAAAGTCTAGACATACTATTTAATCTCTAGTGAGAAGAGTTAGACACACTATTTAATCTCTGGTGAGAAGAGCCAGAATAATTCACACCATAAATCGGGTATAATGGGTAGTATCATATATCTCCCTTGATGACAAATGGTGGCTTATAACAGAAAAAATAACAATAGCAGTACAGAACATGTAGCAAATAATAACATAACATAAATAATTTCATAATACTCTAAATCAAAGATGTTTAATCCACCTAAGCAGAAAACTATAGAACATCTTTACAAATTAGATTTTCAATAACTAATAAGAACATATCATATTCTGATATGAGAACAAATATATAAGGATCTTACAAAACAAAGAAAATAGTCTCTAAGATCTGAGATTACTTGTGTTCTTCGAAAAAAAAACCCTTTTTCAAAGCAATGATTTCAAAACTTTTAACGGATTAAAATTTAGAAAAAATAATTGATAACATGTAGAACATAAATTAAAACAATCTAGAACCTAACAAACTTACAAAATAAAATGTGGTACTTGTATATTCTTGAAAACCAAAAAATCTTCTTTGAAAACCATTGTTTTTAACTTTAAAATCATTAAAAAACAAGAATAGATCTTTGCAAAATAGGAGTGAAGCACTTATAAGAATCTAATAGAATGAAAATAGAAGATAGTTTAATGTTGCCTTACCTTTTCTTGTACAAAAATGTTCCTAAGCTTTCATTCTTCAGAAAAATCTCAAAACCTAGCTTTTTCTCTCTTTTCTCTTTATTTTTATATTCCTCTTGCTCTTGATCCTTTCTCTAGCGTTTTTTTTAGACAAATTAGGTTGAAACCTATCTAATTTATAGACCTAAGGGGAGTCCCACTTGAATTAAAACCCCCCACAGTTAGAAAGTCTCATTTTATGACTTTCCTGTTCGAACCCAAATAAGTCGATCGATCAGTCTTCATGGCTGATCAATCAGTGGTCCTCCTGATTGATTAGGCCGGAGCCCAATTTTTCAATTTTTTTTTCTGTTTTGACCCTCGCTCACTAATTGCTTATATATTTTTCGTTTTGGGTCCATTTTACTTATCGTTTATTTCATTGAACTCTTGCCTTCAGTGACTATCCAATGACATAAAGTTTTCTCACAAAATTTTCCTATATTTTCGTTGATGTCTCTCTAAAGTTGTGTCAATTTATAAATTAGTAAATGTGTATTTAAATGGTTTTAGTGTATGCGAAATATATATATTATGCCTGTATAGTATAAATATGACACATATGTAAAACATATGTAGGATGTTACAAAAAGTCCTTAAAATCTCGTAAAAATCATGATTTTCACGGTTATATAGAATTTTTCGCTATTAAGACATCATCCTACGTATAATTTTTTTTTTCCAGCATAAACACCTTATAGAAAAATGATCATAACATTTTCTAAAGATTTTAGGATTTTAGAATCCTACAACTTTCAGATGGTATATACTTTGCTAGATAATTCATTAGGAGTTGATAAAGGTTTAACTTTAAAGTTACCCAAAATCTATTGACTCAGATCATACCAAATAACATAGACACCTGCTGGTAAAATTATTATAGCGTACTTCTTCTAGGAAACTCCAATTCTCTCACTGTTTAATGTATTGGAAAGTAGACTTATAGATCTTTCCAATGATATATGATTTTTTGGGTGATTCCTATGGGATTGATATAGGTTTACTTATGAAGTTATTCTGAATCTGTTGTTTGGAACAACTTCAAAACTTGTTAAATCCTTGACTTATTTTTGTCTCCTTTTTCCCTTCTATGTTTAATTAAAATTTTCTCACTCACTTATCTGTGCTAAGATAGAAATAATATAAAAATTAACTATTTAAAATTATTAATTTTCAATTATGCATCTATAACTATTCTAACTGCATGAAACATGTGCGAGGTGTTACATTTAAAGACCTGAATTATTAGGTCCATGAATGCAGTCGATACTTTTGTTAATCCAAAAGTCATCATAAGGAATTCGTAATGAATGCCCATAACATTTATGAAACATAGACTTGGGGTATATCTTTTGGCTTGATCTTCAATTGGTGGTAACCCAACTGACCTCAAGTTAATCTCAGAGAATAGCTTGACACCTTGAAGTTGGTCAAATAAATCATTGATCCTAAGCAATGGGTATTGGTTCCTCACCGTTACATTATTTAATTACCTATAATCTATAAATAACCTCATGGTGCTATCTTTCTTTTTCACAAATAATATTAGCATGCTCCATGGAAACACACTAAGGAGAATGAAATCTTTATCTAATAATTCTTACAATTGTGTCTTCAATTCTATTAACTCTGCCTGTGCGATGATCGAGATCGGTGTCGTCCTAGGAATCAAATCAATCGTGAATTCAACATCTCTATTTGGGGATAATCCTGGGAGGTCCTAAGGAAATACATCACAAAAACTCAGGCCACCTAAATATATTTAATCTTGACTTCAAAGTTCAACTTATCATCCACCACATACGCAAGGTAGCCTTGACACCCTTTCTAAAGTAACCTAGTTGCTTGGATGACAGAGATTACACATGGAAAGGAGTCTTTCCTTACTCCTTAAAATGAGAAGTTCGGCTAGCCAAGTGTGTGAAAACCACCTTCTTGGTGTAGCAATGTACTGAGGCGTGATATGCTGACAACCAGTCCATTCCTAGAATAACATCAAAATCTTCCATATTAAGAAGGATGATGTCAGCTATCAACTCCTTGTCGTCAATTATAATCACTTAGGACTTGTAGACTAGTTCAATAATTAGAGGCTTTCTAAGAGGGGTGGATACAAGAAGTATAATGCCTAACGGTTTAGTCATATGTATGGCATGTCACTCAAAACTGTATAGTATAAAGGAGTGTGTAGAACCCAGGTTAATCAGAACTTGGGATGTGTGTGAGAACAATACAATGGTACCCATGACTACCATCTTATATGCTTTTGCATCCTTCCCAATAGTGGAAAAAACACGCCCTCTAGCCTTAGGACGTTGCTCCTCCTTAACTGACATAGTTGATTGTGTGATCCTTTGGGTAAGACAATCTCAAAGCATATGGCCTACTTGGCCACAACTATAACATGCCCCTATCTTTTTGTAACAATTGCCACATGTGCTTTCTTGAAGCTCTCGCATACTCAATGAGGTCCTTGGTGCAGTGCCTTTCTCTTGGCTGCACTTGTGGTGAAGTTCTCTTGATGACTTGTGATTATGATTATTCTCCTTTTTCTTGGATCTTTTTGGAGATTCTCAATCTCTCTCTACAACTTTAGTAGTATCCACCATGTCGGCAAAGGTCCTCAAACAAAGTATAGCCATACAAGATCGGATATTTGGCCTAAGCCTCGCTGAATTTTTTTAGCTTTATGGGAATCGTCAGCCACAATGTGAGGTGCAAAGCAAGGTAGCCCAATAAACTTGGCCTTATATTGAAGAAAAATCATGTTGCCTTAAACCAATTCCATAAATTCAACCTATTTTTCATCCCACACACTTTTCGGTAAAAAGTTATTGTGAAAGGCATCCAAGAAGGTCTACTAAGTGATAAGCTTATCCTCCTCTAATGGTAGGGTCTCCTTCACCGTTTGCCAGTAGTGTTTGGCTTCACTTCTTAGCATAAAGGTAACCAAAATGACTTTTTTTTCCTCACCATAGTTGATTACCTCTAAAATTTCCTTAAGTTGCATGACCCATGCCTCAGTCTCCATTGGATCTGAGGTGCCCTAAAATTCTGATGGTTCCAACCTTTGAAATTGCTTGATTGCATTATCTTCATTCTTATGATTTCTCTCACGGGCTAGCCCCCATTGGTGAAATTCTCTCAGACCATGCTAGCTAACTCCCTAATGGATTAAAAATCTCCTACCAATTTCTCGCCTTTCAGGTGAAGTGAGTTTGATATCGATTTAGTACACATCCTTGGTGGCATCTTCTCAAAAAATAAAATAAGTCATAGTCTTACAATAACATCTACAAAATTTGGTTGAATCAAAAGTAATTTCCTTGTATCCATTAACATTTCATCAAATTAAAAGTAATTTACTTTAAATCCACTAGAATGTCACCAAGTCAACAATAGTTTATCTTTCTCAAACATGTATAACACTAAACACAAATCATCAATCATTCCTTAAAGGGTCCGTTGTCTATATCCAATAATGTATTTATACCTAAAAGTAATTCATATGATCCATCCAATCAGTTGTCTATAGAATCAAAACTTCGTTTCTTTGTCACGTCCAAACCCGAACTCAGATAATAACCCATAAGTGCCCTAGATTTGTACCATGGCATTAAGACAATTCATATCTTAGCTATAGTAATGTATGGTCTCTACTTTTTTTTCATTTACATTTTGTAACACCCTGTGTTTTGCTTAAGGAGTAAAACTATAAATTCACCCCCATAAGGGTAAAATTGTTCTTTCACATATTTATATAGAACTTAGAGTGGCTTAGGAAGCCTTTGGACCAATTCAGAAGTATAGAACCCAAGTTAGACCACAAACTATCCAAGTTCAGAAGTCTTCCTAAGTGCATAATTAAGGTAATTTCATGGGTAAACCTATACCAATCTCAAGACAATTTGAGTATAAACCTTACATAATTAAGAAGTTCTTTGAGTTTACTTTCCAATGCCTTAAATGACACCCAATTCAGAGTTTCCTAGAGAAAGTTATGACAATTTTTCCTCAAAGGGTAAAAGTTGGAAAAATTGAACCGTGGGAATGCGAGGGCTCGCGAGGGATTGAGGTAAGGTATCTCAGGCGCTCACCTCTTTTTACGATGGCTCGAGGTAGGGTACCTCAAGTGCTCATTGTTGCTCGTGAGGGCTCGAGGCCAAACACTGGAACCCTATTTTTTTGTGCTTGCACAGGCCGGGAGCTCAAGCCACCACTTGAGGGCTCAAGGTAGGGTACCTCAAGCGCTCGCCACACCTCATGGGTGCTTGAGAGGGGGGTCTTGAGGTCTCAAGCTTTGAAAAGCTAAAAAGCGTCTAAAATAAAATTTTATGATGTGACACTTGCTCATTGGTCCCCAAAACATGTGGGATCTCATCATGAGAAAGTTATATCTCTACTAACACTTGAATTAGGTCATTTTGCCTCATTAGAACAAAGATGCAAAAAGTTAGAGAGATTAAGGAAATTCTTGAGCTAAGTGTGGGAGTTCTTCCTTAATTGGGTAAGTTTCACTCCCAACTCTAAAAATATGCTAAGATAGCTTATTTTTTTCCTAGATTTTCTTGCTCTACCTAATTTATGCTAAACCTAATCATTTACTAAAGATAGAGGAAAGGAGAAAGAGGTATTGGAAGACTTAGGAGCTTAAAGAAGGAATAAACCATGTTTTGATGAGTTTTCATACATGATGTGCTACTCCTTTAGCTTCTTGTACTTTTATTCATTAGTATTCTTCATTTTGGGTGAAATCTCAATTCCCCATCCCTTGATTTGTCCCATCTATGAAATTTGGCATGTTTTCATCACTTAATTTCTATGTTAATGAGATTTTGTGTGAGATTTCATACATGATGTGCTACTCCTTTGGCTTCTTGTTGCTTTATTCATTTATAATCTTCACTTTGGGTTAAGATATTAGTTTTCCCTTCATTTGAATGCTTTGTTCTTGAGGTTTGGCGTGTTTCCTTTATCCAAATACTAAATCCATGGAAGATTAGTGAGTTCTCATGTTGATTGTTCTACTCTTTTGATTTTATGCACTTTCCTCAATTTTTGGTTGCCACTTTGGGAGAGATTTCTGATTTTCATTATTTCTTGCTAGAGTTATGTGAGTTTGGTGATTCTATATACTCCATATAATGATTCTTTCCATTATGCTTTGGTAGGACCCTTGTGTCAGCACCCAAATTTTGACTCGAGTCATCTAATGGAATGAAAGAACATCAAGGGAGCACCTAAGCATCAAGACCTTAGGCAACCCTGGTTTAGGGAGAGCAAACTAGACTCTAAAAGGTTAGACATCTCTTGTGAAGTCTTCCCTGGATTTTCGGTTGCAAAAAGCATTATCCATATCATGCCATGTATAGTGACACCACAAAGATCAACCCAAATACACCATTTTTCGTTAAACCCTAATTTTTTGAAATTCTTATAAAGTTTTCTTAAAGGGGGATGAATAAGATATTAAAAATTATTTTACCCTTTTTTGCAAATGTTTGGATTGATTTTAATCTTTTTAACTTAGCCCAAGTGTATGTGTGCTACAAAGTGTCTACTCAAGTATTTTATCAAACAAGTAATATGCAAGAGTGGTAAATGTGCATAAAAGTAAAGAAACATACAATCACACACTCAATCCACAATAAGAGATTTATAATGGTTTGGCATGATGGTTTACGTCAACTCTTCTAAATCTTACCACCGAGCTTAGGTATATTTCATTTCGATTACCTAATACAATCTAGGTAAAAAACATACAAAACCTACAATACTTGCTCTTGGCAAGCTAATCAACAACACCCAGTGAGTGTGAACTACTTTCGGTGTCAATAGTAAAAATGAATACAAATGAATACAAAGAAAAACAAATATTACCACAAATTGGTTGATGTTGCTATTTCCACAATGTGGGGTGCTCCTTGTTGAGCTTTATGCCTAACCTACTTACAACCTTCAAGCACTCGGCTCAAGTGCTCCTTGAGCTCAGTCAAATGTGAGTTTCCACTTAGAAAGAGTTCACCACAAGTTCTCCTCAATAGTAGAAGCTTAGTATTCAAGAGGAGAGAAAGAGAGTGTTTTTAGAGTAGATGCTAGCTACTTTAGCTCAAAACAATAAGAGGCTCTTAGTTTTCTCAAGGGAGGAAACTCTCAATTTGGTAAACTTTCTAGCACTCATTAGCTTGCTTGAAGTACTTACCTTAATGGGAAAAGTTCCCTTTTATAAGGGTGGGGAGCACCCACAACCTTTGGATTGAAATCTTTAAAAAAGGGCAATTCTTAATAATCATAGATTTTTGAAACACGGGGTTCAAATTTTGAAATCACGACTAGGGGGAATAAATTTTTAAGTTTGACCAAAATGTCCCCATAATTGATCACGAGAACTATGACTGATCACAAATCGTGATCGATCACAGATCTCTTGATCGATCATGGGCCTAGCTCTATGCCAGATTTGCTCGTGATTGATCACGAGATCCGTGATTGGTCACAGGGTTAGGCACTCAGGTCGTGATCCTTCTCGTGATTGATCATGGTAGAATGGGCATGATGTTTGTGACTCTCAATCAGAACCCAGATCTAGGTCGTGATCAATCCTGAGATCTGTGGTCAATCAGGCCTTGATCTACTAAACACCTTTGAGGCAGCATTGGGGTTGGTCTTTGGGCTTTTTTTCCTTGGGTTTTTGTGGATTTTACCACCATACTCATGTCCACTTTTAGGTCTATAAATGTTATGCAACACATGCTTTATACCTTGAGTGGGATAGGCAAATTCGAGGTAGTCTCCGGTTTCTTCTAAGCCTTTGGTCCACCTTGTCTTCAAGTCTCGATGATGTGAGTTCATAGGACACTTACCAGACACTAACACCACATTCTAGTTTTGTCCATGGGATTGACATTACATACATTAACAATCCCCCCTTGTCAATTCTATGGCAAAACCCATATATACTGATATACAATACATACATGGATTTTCCAATACCTCAAATTACATGGACTCAATATACACAAAGACACTTCTTTCTTAAAGCTTCATGTCTTGTATGTGAGTCATAAGCCCTACAACCACAACTATAAAACAACAAACACCTTCCTCATGCCAAATGAGATATAGAATATGATAAAGCATTAAGGACCAAGTAGTGTGTGCATGATACATAATGAGTGTTGTGTTTGAGAGATAGGTGTTTAGAATTTTAAGCAAAATTTTAAGGTTGCTCCCCCTGTATATGTGCTACTCCCCCAATATGTGAAAGCTCCTCCTATGTATGTGCTACTCCCTTTCACTTTCACAACCACTCCTATCTAGTCCAATAAAAAAAAATACAGTGGATTTTCATCACATTTCGCCCCCTTTTTGGCAAAAATTAACAAGATATGCAATATAAGTAGTAATGCCACAAGAAACATAAAATGAGAGATTGTGCAAGAACAATTACTCTTCATTAATTAGCAAAAGATTACAATTATCAAGTCTAGGCCCTTGAGACTACAAAACTAGGGAACTACCTTAGGAGATACACAAAAAATTCCTACATATATAGACTCAACCTCTAACATAAGCCCCTCAAGGTATAAACACAAATAACTCCTAAATAAAAAAAAACATATCATGCCATCATAGGCATCTGCACAAATGCATAAAAAAATCTAACTTTCCATCACAGGCATCTACATTCTCACAAACCAAGCACCCTCACCCTTGATACTCAGGGTCATCATCATTTTCATCTTCACCTCCATCTTCTTCTTCATCACCTTCTTCCTCATCTTCTCCACCATCGAAGACAGACCCACATCATCTTCATCATCTCCTTTTTAAAGCTCTCCCTCATCCTCACCACCTATATCACCTCCAATCTCCTCATTGTCTTTGGACTTGGGGTCCTCCTGAAATTGATATCCGGGTAGATCAAAATGATATTTGGCTTGAGGAGCCTGATCCTCATCTGAACAGCTAGCCGACTCCAACTGGAGTGGCCTGTCAAGGTGGTCCTTGTTGTAGGAAGTGGCTAGTAGCTTCTAGTTCTTGGTGATTGTCTTTTATTTCTTGAGAACCTGGGAGACCTTGCCCATAATCCCATAAAGAAGACTCATCATTGTGGACTTGGCTTTGGCAGAAGAAACTTGATAAGGAGCTGGTCTAAAGGTAGGACCGGTGGAGGACTCACCAACCTTGGCCACTAGGCCTATTCGCAAGAGGGTTCTAAACTAAACTATCGCTCCACGACTACCCTTCAATTCAACTTTGAAGGAGACTTTCATGTCGGTAAGTAGCTTGGTGATAAGGATTGAAAAGGGAATGCTTCCCATGGAATGCTTTGCCTTTGTAGCCTTAAGCATCATGTGATAGATGACGGATGGAAGATCAATCCTCTTTAAGGTGAGGATCCCATCAATGAGATATGTGGTGTCATCTGTTAGTCCACTGTGATGGGTTATGGGTAGAAGATTGTATGTGAATATTCGGTGAAGAAACTTCACCACTAGCCGGCAGTTAGAATGCTTCAATAGCTTGGACCACTTCTTAAATCTCCCACATAGCTCCGGAATGGGCTCTAACTTCTGAGCCGTTGTGAGTTTTCCAATAGGAAACTCCAAAGCTTACTCAGTCACTCGTGGAACGCCTAAGAGCTTGGCAACTAAGTCAGAGTTGACAGTGATAGGAACCTTGTAAATGGATGTATAGAATGATCTCTTGGAGAAGTTCTCACCAAATACATTAGATTAGAAGATGCGAACAACTTCTTCTTGCATTGGTCCCCTAATCTGGAAAAGGGGCATCTAGCCTATGGTAGTGATCCGATCATGAATGCGAGCCGTAATCATCATATGTGGATCAATGTAGCGTTTGACGATGAAGGCAGACTTGGAGAACACTTTCTCGTAACAATCTAGGCTCTTGGAGTTGTTGAAGGGAGTGAACAAACCATCATCCAGCTTCTTGGACCGTTTGCCTCTAGGTGGAGAAGCCACCATTGGTCATTTCCCCAAATTTCTTGGTGGTTGAGAAGATGAGGCACCATCTTTAGACGTGGTTTTCTTCACTCTTAGAGCCATTAAGCAGGAGAAATGAGGATTTAGAAGAGGAAGAATCATGTAATAGGCATCAAAGGCTTTGTGGAATGTAAATAGACTCACGCACGTGAGAGAAATGGAGAAAAATTCGTCTATAAGTGATAATAGCTTAAAATTGTAGTATTGTCATAGTTTAAGTAGGCATTATCACATCTATTTTGTAATCATTTATGCATTTTACACATAGATATATCAGATTTCTCAATATTTATTCTTATGCTTAAAATGGTGTATTAATGCATATCTTATTTTGTAGGAAGTTTAAAATCAA
>JAOXJP010161781.1:0-12875 GCA_025762735.1 Platanus orientalis
TGCATTGATTGACACATGATGTGTTTTTGAATTTGATGTCTTTTATTGACCACCTACTTTTTCAACTGAACACTTTTGGGACCATTTTAGCCCCCAAAACAACACATGCCTGTTTATAATTCACTATATTCACTACAGAGACATTTTTATCAAAGAGCACTTGCCTCAAATAAATAAATAAAAGGACTGGATCAACTGTTGCCACATCAAATTGAGATTAGGGGTCACCACTAATTGATGTTCGGAGGCATTTGGAAGGAAGTGTCCTACTCTTTAACAATCAAAATGTTAAGAGATTCTTCTATCAATGGTCATTAATCACACCAAAAATGATTATTCTCACATCCTAATACCTACCAACTCACTTCCTTGCACTTCACTTCCTCGTTGTTTGATGCTTGATACTGCTACTACTCTAAAATCAAGCACTTTCATCTAATTTGTAGCTAACTTGCACACATTTTGCTGTGAAGCTACAATTTTTCACACATTTTTTTTTCTTTTTTTAATGGTAGCGACATCACTAAAAATTAGGTGAGAACTGTGAAAACGGCATCAGGGTACAGACACATCATCGCCGAAAAGTGATAAGTGCCCCCCAAAAAGTGCAAATCACTATTCAGTACTGATGTGTCAGCCCCTCTGGTGCCGTTTTCACGGTTCTCACTAGATTCGTTCTCACATGATCCAACCCCTAGGGACATAGGTGTTTATTGTTTGGTATCTTCTACACACACAAAAAAAATAATAATAACAATAATAACAGTTAGAGGGATACCCATCTTTTGATTCTTATTCTTACTAGGGAATATATTCAAAATGGTTCATGTCATTGAGGATATTTAAATGCTATTGTCGTTCCTCATTGTAACCAATTATCTAAACTAGAATCGAATAATTATGTGCCACGTGGCACCACCAGAAATCTTACCTTTGATTTGATCTAAGAGAACAGATGACAATGTGAAGATGCAGATAGATGACTGTTTCCTTTATAAAAATCTCAATCAGCCGCTTGGAGAAAAAACGAAGAAGCTCAAGACAATGTTCGATTCAGATTGGAAGGTGTTTTGACAGAAGATTCCTAGGTATGATTCTTCTCTCTCTATCATTGTTGATTGCTTTTAATATTTCTAAGGAGAAAACCACAAAAGATCTCATGGTTGCCTTGTCTTGGATGTATGAAAAACCTTTTGATGAAAATGTTGTTCAACATGAAGGTGAGTGAAGGTGAAGTGTGATTGGACATCTAAATGAGTTCAACACAATTACTTTTTAGTTATCTTTGGTAGACATCAACTTTGATGATGAGTGATATCGGATTCCGGATGGCTGTGCAAAAACCAAGGCAAAGAGATTATACATAAGCCCGTTTCTTGGTGCTATGGAACGCAAGCACACAATTACAAAAAATTGTTGTAACTGTGATACCAAACTGATGCTGGATAGAGAAGAATGAAAGAGAACCAAGTAGAGCTTTCCACAAAGGGTACTGCTCAAAGATTAACAAAGAATATCTACAAAGAACACACATAGATAGATAAGTTCACTACTCTAAGGAATCTACCTAATAGATGTAGAGCAAAGATAGTTACACTCACCACTCAAGGAGTCACCAAAGAGATATAGATATCACCACTCTAAGGAAACCACTAAGAGATATAAAGAAAACTCGCCACCAAACGGAATCCACTAGGTAGATAAGAGTTACATAAGAAATCCTACTTCAATAGCCAAAGGCAGATTATATTCAATATCAATTCATACTATGCAAAATCCATACACAACCATGAGTTTATATAGACCTAGGCGTGGAACAACCCTCTAAGCAAGAGTAAAGACTCAATAATTTCTTACATTTTCAAGATAATAAAATGGAGTTCCAAGACTCAAATAACTAAGAAACTTAACTCTAAACTTGAAATACATCTTTCTAGGACATACAAACAAAGTTTGTAATAGAAAAAGTCATAAGAAATCTCAAAACTCGCTATCTTAGGTTTGTCACAATCAGCACAGACACCTTCTAGTAAAATAGCCATAATTTCTTCTAGAAAAATCCAATTCACATACCATTTGAAGCATTGAAAACTAAACCCATAGATCTTTCCAATGACATGTGGATCAAACTCTAATTCACATTAAGTTGGTATGGGTGTTCCTCAAAATTTACCTCAAAATAATTAATTGAGATTTTTTAGAACCTTGCTAATGTTGATGACTTGGCTTGCCACAGCAGTTGTAATGACACAAGACACTTGTATGTCAATATCTGATGTGTCATGGGACACTCCAGTGTCAAACTCCTCTGGTTGGAAAAGAATCGTCCTCGAGTCCTACCGGTATAATGCTTATACGTTTCTAAATGAAGAGTATCAATCATTATAGCACTTGTAACTGATTTTAAGATCCAACCGAGATTCTTAACAACACTCAATGGAGGGATATCAATATCATGGAATGGATAACACCACTTGCAATGGAATCATAGGAGAAATCCATGAGAAAATGGTTGTAAGAAGAAACAATTAGGGCACCATAACAGTAGGAGTCTTGTTCTGCATCAACATCTGTCCTTTGAGGAGAAAATAGCTTCCCAATAAGTAACTTTATGACTTGATTCCTTTGTTAATGGAATCATTCACTTCAACTTCAACAATATTCAAGAAAATTGGTGTGATAGATAGAATGAGAAAGATTGTACATTTGAAAAGGTACAACTTACCAAACTTAGAATACTCTGTTACCTTTGAAGATACAAAGAAGTAGATGTTTGTCTCATTTGGCATAAGCCCTTTCCTGGAAGAACATTAGCAACTTTAGTCCACCTTATCAACATAAGAGAGTGTGGATAAAGACATAGCAACTTAGTGATGCCACATCTTAAAGAAAACAGTTTTTCAATGTCTTCATAAGTCGGAAATCTTCCTTGTAAAACTCCGTCAACCTTTTATTTGGCTTGGATTAAGGAGGATGAACCCTCGCTTAGATATGATGTTCATGTCAAAACCCAACTAGTTGTTTTGTGGCCATCAACTAACATTAATAGAAGGTCATCTAGTAAATGTAAACTTGAATCCTTCTCACTTGCAACTAGCTATTCTAAACATAAAGCACCAATAGAAGAAATACAATTTTTTCTTAGACTTCTTATGTGCAATTGTGAGGTTGTCATCTTGATCTTATCATGCTGGAATTGAGTTTGAACAGTTGCCAAGGCTTAGGCATACTCCTTCCTCATGGCCTTAAATAGTTGTTTGGAAGTACCAGACATGCTTTCGCTCTATAACTGAGTTCTAGAATAACTTTGTACAACCCCAAGGACACCCTCCAATTCAGAAGGAGATCCTAAGACCACCGCCATTGCTTTGTTCACTTTCTTTGACACCAAGGGTAGCTGATTGTTGATCTGGGCAGTATCATAGACATCTTTGTTGCAACCAATAAGAAGACAAAAAGAAAAAGTAGGCATAAATTGCTAACCTTTCTTTTGCATTTCGATGTTACCATCCTTTGTTGTGTCTTCACTGTTCAAGAAGCTAATTGAATTTTCAGTAGAACTATCAACATATGTAGATAGCATTGTATTGTTTTTGAAGTCCTTGTTTGCTATTGAATTCTTGGTGAGAACTTTCTTTGCTAACTGGAAGACCTCAAGGAGTTCATATGCACGAACCCAAAGCTCATCACTAGAGCACCACATTGTTATCTCAAACATAAGATGCTTAGTTTGGGAAAAACACAATTTAGTGGCCATCATTTTAGCCAATAAACATACAACCCTTGTAATCTCATGGTCTCCACCCATCCAAGAAGAAAATTGAATGAGAGGTCCATTGTAAGGAACACATTCCTTTATCCCAATCTTCTTTGATGTTGTGTCAATATGACACAAGAACTTAGGGACACATTTTCAAATTATTTCATGGAAGTAGCTCATTCTAGGCTTCATCTCATTTTGTAGAGTTAGAAGAATCAACATGGTCTTTATTTTTAAAACTTGTCTTTTCCAACAAAGTCTAGTTACAATATTTTGGTCCTTTATATCCATATAACTCCTTAATAAACTTCTACTAAGCAATATATCACCCCCGTCATTTTAAATACCCACAACTTTCGCAAGAGAAGATATGCATACTAGACCATTTAAACAAACCAATGTTTTCAGAGCATATATACAAATCAAACCATGATGAACACCAAGAATGTAACTCTTATAATAGTACCAATATTTAATCATATCGTCTTTAAAGAGATGGTCTTTACTAATTGGGTGATCAACCTGCTCAAGAAAGCATAAAGTAGTAAGTTTTCTAGGTTGATTGAAGAAGATATCCTGCAGTAGTATTGATGGTGAAGCCATGGAAGTTTCATTTATAAGTGTATGTTGTTGGAGAGTCCATTTGGGAATAGGAATTGTCCCTCCAAGGTCAATTGTTGGGCTTCAGCTAGAGCAAGTGTACTCTAGTCCTTCAAAAGAATGCTTGGCTCCATCCTCCATGTCACAGGAAACATACACACTGACTTCTTTTAAGCTTAAAGTGTCACTCAGTGCATTCTCAATGCTTAATGCAAGCCCATTGTTACAGGCATTGTTGATGAAATCATACTTATGCTGAATTTTAGTGGATTCATGATTTAAAGATAAGCTTGTTACAACGGCTTCATCAACATAGATATCATAGGTTAGTGCTCCATAGTAAAATCCTAGAGGTTTCTTGCTTCCATCGTTATTTCTTCAATGTTTGGAATATCAACTTTTGTATCCAGAAGATCATGTTAGAACTCATAGTCCCTCCAAACACAATGGTGAAAAACCTCTTCACTCAATGCTTGGCTTTGAGTGTGATGGAAGAGATTAACATAATCTCCTTCATCATTATAAGAATCACCCTCTAAATTGTGATGGGAATCATTACGTTTAAAAGATTCATAGCGCTCAAGACTTTGGTGGAGTTGTTGCACTTGTCTCTTTAACTCATAGAGCTCAAAACATTGCTGAAGTTGCTGCACATGTCTTCTTAACTTAGCCACTTCGACATAACAAAGGTCGCTTTTGCTACCTGGAGGTGATTCGACATAATAACGACTAGTCATGATTCCTAAATCTCTGATATCAAATTGATACTGAGTTCTGGATGGCTATGCAGAAACCAAGGCAAAGAGATTATACACAACCCCATTCCTTGGTGCTATATATGGAACAAAAGCACACAACTACAAGAAGTTAATGGCCCATTCTGCTACAAGAAGTTATTGTAACTTTGATACCAAATTGATATTGGATAGACAAAAATGAAAGAGAACCAAGTAGAGTCTTCCATGAGGAGTATTGTTCAAATATTTTTAAAGAAGATCCATCAAGAACACACACACATAGATAGATAAGCTCACCACTCTAAGGAAACTACCAAGAGATACAGAGCAAACTTGCCACCAAATGGAATCCACTGAATGGATAAGAGTTACAGAAGAAATCCTTCTTCAAAAGCCAAAGACTGATTGTATTCAATATGAATTCACACTTTGCGAAATCCATATACAATCATGGGTTTATATAGACCTAGGCTTGGAACAACCCTCTAAATAAGAGTAAAGACTCTCAATAACTTCTTACAATTTTTAGATAACAAAATAGAGTTCTAAGACTCAAATAACTAAGAAACTTAACCCTAAACTCGAAATACATCTTTTTAGGACATAAAGATAAACTTTGGAATGGGAAAAATCACAAAAAATCTCAAAACTCATAGTCTCAGGTTTGTTATAGTCAATACAGACACCTTCTAGTAAAATAGTCATAACTTCATCTAGAAAAATTCACTTCGCACATTGTTTAAGGTATTAGAAATTGGACTCATAGATTTTTTCAATGACATATGGCTCAAAGTCTAATTCACATTGAGTTGGTAAAAGTGTGTTTCAGAAGTTACCCCAAAATTGCTGACTGAGATTGTTATAGAACCTTACCAATGTTGATGACTTGGCTTGCCACATCAGTTGTAATGTCAAGGGACACTTATATGTCAATATCTAAATCAGTTTAACACAATTACTTTTTAGTTATCTTCAGTAGGCATCAACTTCAATGATGAGGTTAGGGCCTTGGTGTTGTTGTCTTCTTTGTCAAAGAGTTATGATGGTTTGGTGATGAATTTAAATAATTCATTGGGTTCAAACACACTCAAGTTTGATGATGTGGTGAGTGTTATATGTAGTAAGGAGGTTCAGAGAAAATTCTTGGAGAATTATTGGTGAGTGGGAGTGCTTTGAATGTAGAAGAAAGAGAAATGTTGTCGGTGAAGAGATCTGGGAGCAAGAGTTCTAAGTTCAAAGGAAAATGTGTGGTGCAATGATTTTATTATAAGAAGTTTAGCCGCATAAAGAGAGATTGTCCGTAACCTATTAACAGGAATAAGGGTGATAGTCCTAGTGGTGTTACGACGATGACTACACAAAAGGAAGAAGAACATGAGGAATATCTTAGAAATGCTCTCACAGTCTCCAAATGTATGGACACTATTTCTTAAGATGAGTGGATATTAGATTCGGATTGTCTTGTTCATATATGCTCTAGGAGGGAATATTTTGATCTAAGAAGAGAAGACATGATTTGTATCTCTTGGTGATGGGTTTAGATGTGATGTCACAAGTGTTGGGATGGTGAAGATCAAGATGTTTGATGAAGTGGTTTGTACTTTCGGTGGCATGACGTATGTCCCAAAGATGTGAAGGAATCTGATATCACTAGGCCATTTGGATTCCAAGGGGTGAAATTATTCAGCTGTAGGTGGAGCCACAAAAATCACACTAAGCTATTTGCTCTTGATGAAGGAAGAAATGTGTTAGGATGAATTATATCATATGAGTAAGAGTATTGTAACAAGTGGTATACATTTGATCTTGATTGGTAGCAAAAAATGAAGTGCATTGAATAAACATCACTAGTGTAGGATATCTTTCGCGGATGGTGTAAAGAAAGGTGTTACAGGTTTCTAGGTGACAGATGATGGTGAGGAGGTTCATGTGATAAGGGATGACAGATTGAGGTTCCTCTCTAGAGTTAACTAGTTGAGTTGACTTGGGATAGCTACACATATGATTTGGTCACGATAGATTCGAATGGTGTTAGGACTGAATTGACTTGATGATATGTGTAGTGGTGATTCTTAAAAGCCACAAAAATGTTTGCAGTGTTTTCAAACGGGTTGTCTTAAGTTCTAGGTGAATGTACATTTTATGTTAACATGATGTAGGGTTCACTAAGAAGGACAAGTATAAATGATTCTCCTTGGTAGATTTCGAGGTGAGTGCCAAAGGTGGAATGTGGTGCACATATCATAAGGTTGGTGCCTTGAAAAGCATGTGAAAAACTGCAATGTTCGATGAAATCAAGGTGGAGATTGTTGAGGGTGCCTTTATGTTCAGCTGAGAAGGTTGGAAGAAATCAAGGTGGGGAACATGAGTTGAAAACAGAGAATTACAGAAGGTCACGAAATGTAAGAGGTCTCGTAACATGATTACTAGAGTAATCACCATGGAACACTCATCAATGTCCAAGTGGGAGATTGTTGAGTGTGGAGACTAATACATAACAAGCCCAACAAGCATGAGTTGACAAATTGGACCGATCCGATAACAAAGGGTGGATTAGTCCAGTAAGGTTCAGTGTTGCGTAGAAAGGACACCAGAGGCAAGGTGGATTGAGCCACCTGTTTTGGTGGATTGTTTTGGGAACTTGGATTGAGTCGACTGTTTTGACAGATTTGTCTGGGCAGGTGGACCGAGTTGCACATTTTGATGGATCAGTCCAGCGGTAAAAAATCAGTGCGAACTGATTTAGAAGGTCTGTGGAGGGATGTGATTCCTATTAAGCTTGACCTCAATGTTTTAAATAAGGTCTCTATAGTTATCTAGAGTAAATATAAGAGGTTTGTAATTGAGAGAAAAATGTTTTCTCTTTAAAGGATTTGCTTTAATGTGAGAAACGGTTTCTTCCTCAGGTTGTGAGAGAAGAGGTTAGAGAAGGGTTTCATCTCAGGGTTTTGGGATGTGATAGAATGTATAAGAGAGAGTGAGTGAAAAAGCTTGTAATCTTCTATTATAGTAAAATTGTTTTTGTGTAGTTTCGTGATTTTTCCTTGGTTTTGAGGCTTTCCACATAAATCTGTGTTGTGGTTTCTTGTTTGTTTGCTTGCTCGTAATTCCATGTTTATTATTGCATTCCAAGAAACTTGTATAAAGAGAGTTTCAATCCTAACAAATAGAGATGGAGATAAAAGTTAAAAGATAGAGATAGGTGAGGAAGACAAGAGGAGGAATTGTGTTTAAAACATTAGCTAAAAAACAAAAATATCATAAAGAAGAATTAGGAGGTCTTACGTGTATCACTGTTTTCTTTTCTTTTCGTTTTTTTTTTTAAATATATTTTTTGATAAAATATTTTATATATTATCATTCAATAAAACAAACAGAATTGAGAGTCATCTCTAATCTGATTATAGAGAGACAAAGTATGTCTCGATAAATATACAAGGATAAGGGAGGGTGTTTTGATAAGTACACCCAATATAGGTCTGCAAAAGAAGTATGTGATGTAGTTGTTGCGAAATGCCTCACTGGCCAGCCCAAGACAATGGAGAAGACTCGGGCGACGCTTTACATTACTTGTGTCGATGAAGAGGAAGTGTATTTACCGAAAAAGAAAAGAGAAAAATGGTAATGAAGTGTTAATTTTGATTCACTTTTTCTTACAAGAATCATATGGTAACTGACCAACTTTTACTTCATTTTCCCATCACTTCACTCTCCTTCCTAGGTTTGATTTACTTTCATATTCCGGGCAATTGATTTGAAACGGACGCAGCCTATTAAGAAAAAAAAGAAAAAAGGAAAAATCAACTGAAAGGAAAGTAGTGTAGGGTGGTGAGGGTGAAATAGGAGGGTGGGTAGGGAAGTACTGCCACAAATAGGCACTGCTCCTCTTTTTTGTCATCTGAGAAGTAGACAGACACAGTAGTAGTTGGATTTTGTTTCTCAGTTAGAAGTTGGGGCCCTCTTCTACTGTAAAGAAGGACCCCTCCATACCCATCTCTTGTGTGTGTGTGTGTGTGTGAAGTTTTTGAAATATGCTTTTGCTAGAAGCTTAGTGGGTACTTTCTTGTTTAGTATTGTTTCATGATATAAGATTATACACAATGAGTGATAAATGAGAAGTACAATATGAATCAACAAATCTACAAAAATTCAGTGCAAATATTGTTCACCCATAAGAGCTGATAGTATAAAAAAGCTACTATTTGATTGGGAAGGCAAGTGCAGAGAGAGAGAGAGAGAGAGAGAGAGAATGCGAGTTTTGCCAGAATTGATGGGGGTGTAAAGCTACTTTTCCTTTCTAAGCAGTATCTTTTGAAACAGCTTAAGGTAGGCAGATCCCCTCTCGAAGCCCAAAAAAAAAAAAAAAAAAAAAAACAGAAAAAAGTGGCAAATTAACCTTTTCTCTAAATGCCAAAAAAGAGAACTTCTTTTTCTAGAAGTATTAAACTATTAATCTAATAGCATAGAATAAAAGCAAGCTTACAAAGTGAAAACGAGCTCAAAGAAAAGAAAAAAACAGAAAGAAAAGAAAACACCTCTCTTTCAACTACAATACCACTCGGATCCAATCAATAAATTTCACATCAGCTCTTTAACAAGTTAAAAATAAGAAGAAGAAGAAGAAGAAGAAGAATAATAATAAGAAGAAGAAGAAGAAGAAGAAGAAGAAGAAGAAGAAACCTATAGTTCAAGTCATAGATATGAGAGGGTCTGTCTCTAATGAGTCTGACTTCACAAACCCATCATTACCGCACAAAATTTCCTCCAAATTAACTACCTCTTTATTAACAGATGATAGTGACGGCGAGGAGGTAGAAGATAATGAAGAAGAAGAAGAAGAAGAAGTTTGTGTTAGTTCCCTTGCTCTCTCTACTTGGACCACCCAATCAGTGCTTCCTAGCACGTACAACATGAGAAGTGCACATGAAGCCTGCGCCGCCAGCAACCCGATCCACAGCCCCGGAAATCCCATTTTGGCCACATAGCCCATCAAAATAGCAACCGGCATACCCACCAAGTAAAAAGACCCCAAGTTGATATTGGCCCCCGTGGTAGGCCTAGCGCTCCCTCGCAACACACCACAACCGGTCGTCTGCGGGCAATTCCCGAGCTCGCACAGCCCCGCGATCGGTAGCGCCACCGCCGTGAGCTCAAGAATCTCGGCGTCATTAGTGAACAGCCTTCCCCACCGGTGTCTCATCAACGTCGTGAACAACATAGCTGCAAGGCCTAGAGCAACCGCGCACGCGAGCGACACAATCATTGCGATGGGAGCCTTGGCTGGTCGGTTAGAACCCAGTTCATTCCCGATCCTTGTCGACACACCAAGGCTAAGGGCTGATGGGAAGACATAAACCAACGACGTTGTTTGGATGAGTATCCCCATGGAAGCTATGGTGGCTTTCGGATTAGCAAGCAGCCCACTAAGCATTATCATAAGCTCGTACCACCACCACTCTAGGCACACCGAGAGACATGTCGGCACGGCGAGGCCGAGCAGGGACGACCACCCTCGAAGACAGTCCATGCTCGGGGCAACCCACGAGTCCTTGTAGACGCCGGAGAAGAAGATGAAGGCGGACAAGAGGAGGAAGAGATTGAGATTAGTCCAAGCCATGGCTATTGCCACCCCGGCTATACCCAACTTGAAGTGCACAACTAGGAGGAAGTTAAGTGGGACGTGGAGAAGAACGGAGATGGCTGTACAGTACGTAAGTGGTAAGGTGATACTTTGAGTCCTTAGATAAATTCGGAGTGGATGGAGGAGAGAGAGGAAGAAAAGGTCGGGAATGGAGAAGACTATAAAGACATGGGCCACCGATGAGATATCTTGGTCTTGGCCGCACCACAGGAGTATCCTCTTCATGTTGAGCCACATGAAGGATATGGGGATGGAGGCACTAAGGAGGAGGAGAACTGTTCTTTGAAGTGTTAAGCCGAGGAGCTTCCATTGCTTTGCACCATATGCTTGGCCACAAATGGGTTCCATTCCTAAAGCCAAGCCAGAGATGACAGAGTAGCCAGTGATGTTTGCAAAGCCGATGGAGAGAGACCCACCTGCAAGCTCGAGCTGTCCGAGATGGCCAAGGAAAATCATGGAGATCATAGCTCTTGAATACAAGAGGAGACCTGTAAGAGCTGTCGGGCCTGATATCCTTCCTATGGCTTTGATTTCCTCCACAACCTGAATATGGAAACAAAGTAATTAAGCACATATGAAACAAAGTATCCATAGAAGATAAACGTCATTGTCTGTGAAATTAATGGCTATATCTACACTTGGATGCTTGTGTGTGCTTGTAAATGGTTGTTGGTATTACCTCAGATGGAGTTGGCCATCTATGGAGTTCTTCATCTGCGTGATGATCCATGGTTTTATTGGGATTTACCAAATGGGTTTGCTTGGTGGGTGGAAATGTTGAGGGAGAGGGTGGATTTGGGTTACACATACCTATTTCTTCTTACGAGACTTATCAAGATTTTAGTGAGATTGGTTCAACTCGCGTTTCTGGGGTTTATGGTGTTTGTCTTTGAATGAGAAAGAGTGGGATAGAGGAGGGGTTTATATATAGGTATTTTTCCCAGATTGGTTCAAAATTTTGGCAAAATTGCCAAATAATGAGGTAAAATAAATAATTTGCCAAATCGGTTTTTAGTGATGTGTAATTATTTTTCTACCCCTAATCTCTTTGTTTCGACTAAACTGATCACCACCAGACGACTTCTATATCATCACAGGAACCTGGGGTGGAAAATTGATGATGAAATCAATCAAGCTGTTTATGCTTGGGCCATGTTCAATAGAGCTGTTTCTGCAAGGTAACTTCTACATTTTGATGTTGGGCGAGGACATGAAGTTCTTAGTGATGTGAACAAGAAGTTCCTCCATGAAAACAAGCGCGATGTAAAACCCATCCATGGTCATCATCATGTTCCGATAACCGATACATTAGAATTTGGTATTGCAAACTTCCGGATAATACAGTGTGGGTTGCTAATAGAGAACGTCCAGTTACAAATACTACAGGAACTTTGACTCTTAAGGAATGATAGAAATCTCGTGATTTATGATGGAAAACATAAAGTCGTCAGGTCCGTAAACCCTTCCTTTGCAATAAATTCAACGCAACGAATGAGGATTCTGAAAACCTAATCTTGAGAGATTGGAGTTCCACCAAAGAGAAGAAAATTTTATGGCAGAGCCTTGATCTTCCAACTTATGTGTTACTTCCGGGTATTAGGAACTAGTAGTAAACTTATTTCGTCGAGGAACCACAACGACCCATCTCTTGGAAGTTTTACATTTCACATATTTCTTATAGTGATACTAATCAGAATCAGTGGCAGCTATCATACTTGCGTGCAGGGGCGGAGCCACATAGGAGTTTGAGTACCCTTGTAATACTAATGGGCCAGACCAATTTTATACCTGAGTGGAATCAATTGCCCCCCCCTATTGGAATCAGTTGCCCCCCTTAATGTGTGAGTACCCTAAGATTGTTGCCCCCCCCCCTTAATGTGTGAGTACCCAAAGATTGGAATCAGTTGTCCCACTTTACCAGAAAATGAGTTCACGTCAACTCCAATCTAAATGAACTGGTACCACTCCATTCTCTACTCAAGATTTGACTCACCAACTCCAATCTAACTGAACTAGTACCACCCCACTCTCTGCTTAGGATTTGACACAATGACTTGACGAAGGGTGCAAATATCCTGTCCAGGATGGTGTCCAGGGTGCCAAGTGACTTCATTTGGAATAAAATGGGTGGGAATTT
>JAOXJP010161792.1:0-12875 GCA_025762735.1 Platanus orientalis
ATATGGAATAAAATGGGCAGGAATTTGAAATTTCATCTTCACCCTGCCCATTTTATTCCATGTGAAGTCCCCTGGTGTCCTGGACACCGAATCTTGGACAGAATATTTATTTCGATATATACCTGGAATGTCATTCACAAGCTTTTATATATATTTCTCTCCCCACAAATGAATATATATATGACAAAAAAACTGGCTAATATATGGTCCTAGCCATTCTCATCTTGTTTCAATTCTGGTATATAAAAATATAATTCAGCTTAGGAAGTGCATTACTAGAGTATGGTGAAGTGTACTTTACCCTTCACCTGATGCAGTTTAAGAAACTCCTACTTTCCTGCTGCTTGAGTGATAATATCTTCCTGTTGTAGAAGGATGTGCTCAAGACCTGTACACATAAAGCTTTCATCCGTATAATGGAAGTTGGAAAGCTATATAGTAGAGAGAATTTATTGACCTTCTGATGCAGGAGCATCCATGAGGCAGCAAGAAGAAATTAAGCGACCATGGATGAATTTATTCGGTTTTAATTGTTTAAAATAGTAATCCCATACCTTATTTTAAGCCCTTAATTTTATAGGTCAAAACTTGCCATTTAGGCTGGACTTTGGTACCAAAAGGTTATTCAATTGTGTTTTCAAACTAAATCATGATCTCACAAATCTGAAGTCCTTTGAGAGAGTTATGGCCAAAATACTAATAGGATATGGTATGTGATGGGAATATTTTTACTGTAGTTTTCTTTTATTTAAGGGTTTTGCCAATAAAAAAGAGATATGAGGCTTGTATGAGATATTATTAATTTATTCCTAAGTCAAGTTTCTCTCATAAAAATAGATCATACGTATAGGGCTGTAATATTTAATGAAAATTGAATTTAAGTTGGAATTTCTTTTCTCCTCCAATCAATTGGTGCTAAAGCAAGCTAATTGTAGCTAATTTTAGCACTAATTGATCAATTGCATTGAGTTATTAAATCCCCAATCAGTTGTAGCTGATTGGTTCTCCTTTCCTTATTCTGGTTCTTTCTTTCTTTCTTCTCTTAGATTAAATCATAATATTGGGAAGACTTCTAACGTGTGGAGATTCAACCAAAGGAACTGCTATACAGTTATTTTTATTCATCAAATTTCATAGATAAGTGGTGGAATTCCAAGCAACTGATTCTGCTTTATTAGAAAGGATTAGATTTAAAATTGAAATGAAATTTTGTGGATACCTAGTACACTCATGACACTTCTCTGTTGTAAGGTTTCACGTTGATCAACCAACCCTAGATTTGGTTTTATATTAATCAATCAAATTGATATGCAACATCTTGTTGTATTGATTTGGTTCACAAATTGGTGATTGATTGTTTGATCTGCTCTTACATGTGACATGCTGGAGTTTATTTCCTCTTTTGATTAAATAATTAAGGTTGGGCCAATTACTTGTAGGAAGCAGCAGCCCTATATGTTGTTATCCTGCATCAACTTTCATCAAATTTCATAAATAAGTAGTTAAATTTCAAGTTGTTTCAGATTTACTAGCCTATCGTATGTTAATTAAAAAAAAAATCAAGCAATTGTTTCTACTTTATTTGAGAAGGTTAAAGATTTTGGAATGAATTAGAACTTCCTTTGCCTATGAAGTTTTGTGTTGCTCAGATAGCCCTAGATAGAGTTCTTATATTAGTTGATCAGACTAATCTACAGTACCTCACAGTGTGAATTTGGTTCTTGAATTTCCGTGATTTAAGTGATTGTTTCACTCTTCCTGTGTTGTAATTTTTATACCTGGATTGATTGATTAGAACTTTTGAAAGTGGGCCCACAACCTGTAGAAAATAGCAGCCCTATACGCTATCCTGCACAAGTTTTGGTACCAGAGCAATCCAAACCACAACACTAATTTTTCTCCATGTTATTTTGGGAGGCAATACAAGTTACTATGATTACCATGAATCGTTGGACCATGGATCAGAGGATTCTATAAAAGACAAACACAATGAGTTGAAGAAAGGGCTTTCAAACTTAGATTGGAAAAATTAGACATTATCTTAGTTATGATGCAAGATAGTATCTTATTTTAGGAAGAAAATAGGAACTAGTTATTCAAAGACTTCATGATCTTGAAGTGCAATGTTGAGTGTAAAAACATGGAATAGAAAGTTTGAAGGTCTTAGTTTAAAAAGGAATTCCATGATTATATGAATGGATTCTATAAAGTGTTGACTTACTCAAATGATGAATTCTATATGTAGTAAAGCCATAACAGAAAACCTAGCAAAGCTCACTCATCAACTAACAACTATGTTGAGAAGCGACCCAAAGTTTATGTTAGAAGTAATTTTTCTTTGACTCTAATTGAATTTTTCACTCCTATCCTATGGTTTGACAACCTTGTGAACAAAATTTTTATATCGAGAAAGATGTGTCAGAAGAAGTAATTGGGGGTGCCTAGAGAACTCACTTATCCTAAACAATCATCCGATGCAAAGAAGTCAAAGAGGAAGAAAAATGAAGATGACAATGTCTTATAAGTTGATAATGAAGTTAATGATGAGTTGGATAATGAAGGCACAAAAAGTTTATTGGATCCCCTGTCAGGTGTAGCTGATTTGTACTCCTTTCCTTCTTCTTTTTCTTCTTTTTGTTGGATTAAATCATAATAACATCAAGACTATTGGCTGTGTGGAGAATCAATTAATGGAACTATTGTATTTTATTTATTTATTTATTTTTACTCCTCAAATTTCAGAGATGAGTGGGGGAATTCCATATTTCATATTACTTTCTTGCTGTGTTCTAATTTTCTGGAAATCCAGTAACTAGTTTTTATCTATTCGAAAGGGTTCGAGATTTCAGATTAAATTGAAACTTTGTGGATACCTAGTGCACTCAAAAGACTACTTAAATGTAAAGTTTTTTGTTGACTGTAGATAAGGTTTTACATCAGTTGATCCATTGATCTACAGCACCCTCCAACATGGCTTTGGTTCTTGAATTTGGGTGACAAATGTTTGTTTCAATCTGCATACATGTGGTAATTTTTATACATGGATTTACTAATTAGAACTTTGAAAAGTGAACCCATAGCCCTCTTACAGGTTGTGCTACATCACCCTCTCAGCCAGAGTTATCTGCTATCATCTGTGCAACAAGCAATGCCGAACCAGTGAGCTTGTTTCTGCTCGGAGTTAAACATCAGAAGATATTCCTGTATTAGTTTTGTTAGAATTGTTTTCAATATAACACCATTTCTGATGCATACCTAATTAAAATAAATCAATCAATAACCCAAACTATTAGAATAATCATAGAGAGTTGAGAAGAATCATAAAGGATGGGAAAATATGACAGTATGAGAATAACATACATGAGATTAAAACATAAGTTAATTTTAAATATAACCAATTTAATGATTAACATATATTACAATTCCATGCATTGTCATTTAAAAGTTTGGTGTTTATTTAGTTAGTTACATAATGTCAATATAAATGACTAGCCAAAAAAGAAGAAAAAATAAACATATTTTAGCTATGTCAAAAGGCATTACTTGTTTAGCAACATAGAATCATTCAGTTTGCTTATTGATTAGGAGTTCCATAATAACAATACCAACCTTTAAAAAAAAAAATTGGTAGGATAACAGTATCAACCTACGTCCATGCTGCTTAATGACCATTTTATCATATATTATACTTGCAATTTTGTAAATTAGCTATTCAAATTTGGTTAGTTTGATTACATCTCCTACCACATGCTAGATAAGGTGTTCGCAAATATTGGTGGCATGATTGGTCTAAAGACTAGGGTTCTCTAATATATGGGGTGTTTGAGAAAAGGAAATTGAAAGGAGAAACTGGGAAGAGGGTTTACAAGAGTTTTCAAAACTATTAAAACATTATTTTTCAAGTCGGTTTGTAAGAAAAACTGGGTGATTCATAGAAAACTAAATGGTGTGCAAAAACCAACGACTTGGATGGACTTTTGGTGTAATCCAGTTTTGAGGCTACAAAGATCAAGATAGATAGATATCCAGTTCTGATCAAATAGTTTTCAAAACTTTGGTATTTGGATTGAGAGAGAGAGAGAGGTAAGATCTTAAATATGTACATGGCAGTAAAGAACACAGCTATGACAGTATGAACTTTCAAGGAAAATCAACCATCTTTCAATTGGATCATGCTCCAAAATTCCTATTCCTCAAAATCCTCCTAGCTTGATCATGAGAAATGTGTCCAATATCTACAATCTGCAATCGTTTGGTATTCTTTGCATCATTCGATACATCTGTCAAATGCTTCACATGTTCTTCACCCATCTCTAAAAGCTTGAGAGAATCCCTTATACGAGGAAAAAATGCTTCAGGCCGTGCACAAAAAGGCTTGAAAACAAGGAATAATGCCTACATATCAGTTCCAAACTAACTGGCCCCCAGGACGGAGAATCTTGCATCTCTCATGAAAATGCTGCTAAAGATAAAATGGTCAAGTCCATCTACAATACATCTCTATAAATCGAAGAAGTCCTTTGAGTTGAGGCTCACCTTCAAAACACCAAACTAGCTTCTCAAAGCATCTAGTGCTTCCACGAATTTTCCAGATACAGCTAAATGTTTAGTGCCCAAAATTCTGTTTGAACCAATAACTTCTCTCTCTTGTCTCCATTGTTCCCTGTTTTGGACATATTCCTAGCTAAGATTGTTAAATTGTTGCAGAAGATCACCCATTATCTACATGAGCCAGTCGGTTTCTAACTTAATCAAGCTCTTTATTTCTTCCCCAAAAAAGCTAGTTTGATCATAAAGACCATCTTTTGCTTGTATATTTGAATCATCTTCAACAATTGTCATCTCCAAGAAGTTCACATCTTCACTATATGTGTATAGGTATCACTTTGATCATAAAACTCTATTACTTAGGTTGTAAAGTTTTGTTATGTTAAATATTTCTTACCTTAATGTGGATGCTAGCATTATATGTGTGTGGGTATCACTTTGATTTTTTTAACTAGAGAAATGGAGGAGAAGAAGACATCTTAAATTAATGATTAAAAAGAAAACTAAGACTTTGGTTTGGATTATAGAATCTCATTACTTGTTACTAACCCCTTATGTCTTATATGCAGGAGATATTAGAGACCTTAACTAGGGTGACAGTGCAATAGTGTTAGTTTTTGTACTTGACATAGTATGTAAATGACACATTTTAGAGCTTCAACTTGTATATGGTAGCTTAGTTCATTACAGGTTTTGTACATTACTATTGTTAGACTTTGTTGGGTTATGTATTTATTTGGGAGAATTATTTTAAATTGTGGATTATTATGTGATTAAATAAAGTGACATGGGGATCACTATTCATCTCCAAGAGTCCATATTACAGTTGTTATGTTATCAAATTTTTTTATAGAAATAACATATAGATGTTATCATCATTATTATGTTGTTGAAATTTTGATGCCCACAATATCATCATCAATATAATAAATGATCTCTTTACCTTTCACAAAGAAACATTATTATTATTATTTATTTTTAATTATTCTCTTTATTGATAGGATTGTCATGGTCAACTTAAAAGGTATGCGTAAAAAGAATTATAATGAGATCAATTCATCGTCTCAATCTCATAACCAACCCAATGAGTTTTCGCAATATAATGTCCATACCTAGCATCAGGTGTCATCTGACCCTTTACCTCATTCCTATTATGATCCTCAATATCAGTCAAATGCTACTAACATTGAGGATTTTATAGAGGATGCATTTGTCATAGGTATTTATTTTGTATGTTCTATTTTTTTAGAATAATGAATTATGTAAGTTCTTCATTTTACAGCCAATTATTATGTTTAAACATGAAATTTCTTTTATCTTAGAAAATTCAGGGAGACGGAAACATCGAGATCCCATAGTCTTAGCTGATGTTTTGAACCTACCAAAAGGAGAAAAATTAATATTGAATTTAATGCTGAAGGACAACCCATTGGTAATGAAGGAGGCTTGTTAAGGCGATTTCTTGGCATTATAGCACGGAATGAGTTATTATGCCCATTACATTACACTGATTGGCGTAAAATGCCATCAAATTTCAAGAATCAAATAATTAAGATTACATTGGTATGAAAACTTTTTTACATTTTATTAAATTATTTAATAATTTGATTTTTAACGAATACAATATTATTTGATTTATATAAAATATTTTCTTTAATGTAGTCAAAGATTTATTTTGGTGAGATGGATGAGAATGGTCTTCATCGTTGGATTCTTACATCAATCAATACAAAATGGAGAAATCATAAAAGTGATTTAAAATCAAAATATTTTGATATTCACAAGACAACAGAAGAACTAATGGCTAATTTACCTGAAGGAGTTAATGCTGACCAATGGGCTAGTCTTATTCAATTTTGGAAAACAACTAAAGTTCAGGTACAAAACACTTATTTTTCATGTTTTGGATATGGTAGCAAGATTAGTCATGACATTCAAGGATTAGATTAACTATTATTTTTATGTAATAAGAAAAATGAATGAAATTTTATATTTATTTACCTATTTTGGTTATTTAATTTCTTTTTTATAGGAACTCAGTGATAAAAACAAGCTTAATTGTTCAAAGATAGGTGCACCTCACTCTGCAGGCCAAAAGAGCTATGCATGATGGCGTGATGACATGGTAATTGTGTATACTTTTTGAATTTAAAATTGAACGTTGTTATAAATAGATCGATATTAAATATTTTGTTTCGAAAAACATAAAAATTGTCTTGTGATAGAAAAAAAAAAAGATTGAAGTGGAGCTAAATCGGTCTGAGCTTTATATTATCACTCATGAACACAAAGATGAACGTCCATTAGATGACAAATCACATGATGCAATCATATGTTAAAAACTAATATCAAAACTATGTTCATTTAATGTTATTTACTATGCACGATGGCGTGATGACATGGTAATTGTGTATACTTTTTGAATTTAAAATTGAACATTGTTATAAATAGATTGATATTAAATATTTTGTTTCAAAAAACATAAAAATTGTCTTGTGATAGAAAAAAAAAAAAAAAGATTGAAGTGGAGCTAAATCGATCTGAGCTTTATATTATCACTCATGAACACAAAGATGAATGTCCATCAGATGACAAATCACGTGATGCAATCATATGTTAAAAACTAATATCAAAACTATGTTCATTTAATGTTATTTACAAAAGTTTAATTATATTTGGTTCTAGCAAGAGATTAGTATGATATTTTTGTTATTTTAAATGATAAGAACTTATTAAGAAAAGACAATATGAGACCTCACAAAATTTAGATGGAAGGATTGCATGGGATAATGATATCTTTCTCAAGTTTTAGGTAAAGATGGATAAAGTCTCAACATTGGAGGCCCAATTAGTTAAGCTTTCATCAACTATTGGAATGTCGAATCCTCCAGATCACATGCCTGATGACATAAGTTCACCATCACAACATATGAGAGAGGTAATATCTATTAAAGTTACAATTTAAAAATCAAACAAGTTATATTAATTGTTTGTAAATTGAAGAAAAAAAATTTATGCATGTACTCATTTCCAACAAAAATTTCAATAATTTTTTTATATGGATAGGTTCCTAGAAACTCAAATATTCATAATAATCCATTATTACAATATAAAGCCCTATCAATGAGCAAACCATGATTCCTCCATCAAAAAGGTAAAAGTTAAATCACTTATAAGTTAGTATGAACAATTCTTTATATATATATATTTTTATTTTTAAAAATAATCATTTAATTTCTTTTTTTTTTGTAATTTTGGATGTAGGTTATACTTGAGTTATTGATGGACTTTACATCATTCTACACAAGGGATTGATATTGATTTACCAGGGATTGATATTTATTTATCAATAGATGGACAAGGTTCTTTATAGTGGATTATACAAAAACTTTATTATAGAAAATGCTTCAGTTGATTCATGTATTTATGGGAATATTGGATGACATATACATTGTATACGGTAGTATCTATGGTATTTTTACTATTGTATAAAATGATCTTTTTTTTCTTAAATGCACTTCTCTTTTATTGTTTATAATTTATTGGGTTCGTAACAGGATGGGAAAGAAGAGAAATTGGAGAAATGAGATAAATAAATTTTGAAAAAAGCTTTTATGGTGTTTAACAGATCTCATCAAAAGTTATCAATTATAGTGTTTTTTAAAATGTCTTAAAATCAATATATTAACAACATTTTATATGCACGTTTGGATTTACCAAAATGTTAAGTATATGAAAATTTCATTTCTTTATACTTATGGATATAATCGTAGTAACATATGCAATGTAATTACAGAAAAAACCGTTGTAAATTATAGTATTTAAATACAGATAAAATTGTAAGAATAGGTTGTGTTATTGAGATATAACTATGGATAAAAGCGTAACTATAATAGCATAATTTTTTTAAAGGATAAAAACCGTAACTATAAGTTTTTTAACTATGGATAACCCGTTGTGAAAAGGGAACTTGTCCCTACGGTTGCTATAACCGTAACAATATCAATAGTGACGTCACTTGTAGTTATGCTTTTTATGAGCGTAGATAAATTTATAGTTACACTTTTTTAGGGATATTGCTACGCTTTTGTGCGTAATTATAAACCCTTTTTGTCGTAGTGATAGATTGTGATCGATCATGGGGTTTGTGATTGATCACAGCCATGATCAATCAAGACCAAAAAACTAACTCGTAACAGCTACTTTTTTTAACGTTTTTTTTTTTTTTTTTTTACCATTTAAGGCCATGGGGAGCCTTAGATCGACCCTATAAGAAGTGGATTGGTTAGAAATGAGAAGACAACACCTCCCAAACACATTAGAAACATTATTAAGGAATCATTTTAGGAAAATCACTTGAAATCCTCTATATGAGGTGTTCTTAAGAAAAAATGGTTTAAAAGATTTTAGCAACGGGAAAGAGAAGGGTTCTTAGGCAAGGAGAAGAGCTCTACAAGCTCTACACTTTCATCCAAGCTTCCAAACTTTTAAAGAAGAAGAAGATAGTCATTTCTCTCTCTTGTCGTCACAAATGAGGTTTTCTTTGTAAGAGAAGAGAGGAGGTAGATTGAGGACAGTGCTCCTACATCTCCAAACATATAAACTCCCAACCTAAAAGGTTGAGGTAAAGCTTTTACTTATATTTTGGAGTATGTTTACATTGTAGGTAGTTTATGGTTAGTTTTTTCTTATTGTATATCTATACTACTACTCTACATGTGAATCCTTGGAAAACCATTTCAAGAGATAAAACCCTTATGAGCTTCACTTATATTTGCCTATTCTAGAGGTCATACTTAGTTGTGTGATTTACTTGGATACTTGCCTTCATTAGAGGCATTCACACACTCCCTTGGTATTTAGTAGAGACCATGCACTTGGTATATTTGGCTAGTTGAGAGTCATTCTCTACATTAGGACATTGGTTCCCTTACTTGAGATATTGTCTCTCTTATGCTTCACTTACATTTGTCTATATACAGGCTTTCTCAGTTATGTGACTACTTGTTTACTTGCCTTCTCTAAAGGCACTCACACACACCCCATTGTACCAAAGTAGAGACTATTCTATTGGTATGCTTGGCTAGTGAGATCCACTCTTTACATTGAGACTTAGTTTCCCTTGGTAAACATATTGACATATTTGGCTAGTGAGATCCATTCTCTACATTGGGACCTTGATTCCCCCACTTGACCATATTGGCATAGTTGGTTATTGTGAGCCACTATATATATTAGGACATTAATTCTCATACTTGGACTTAAACTACCATATTTGGTTATTGAGAACCAACTTGGTATTCTTACCATTGATCCCTTGAGTCACCGGTAGGAGATGTCATGTGACGGATTGTAAGCCCTTAGCTCGGAGACAACCAAGGTTGTGCTTGTCAGTGACACCAAGCACATAGCTTAAGGAGTGCACATATACCTTACCCTTGTGTCAACGGTCAGAGACACCGTATGACAAATTGTAAGACCCTGGCTTGGAGACAATCAAGAACATGTTTGTCAGAGACACCAAGCACGAGACTTAGAAAGGTTAGCTCAATAGCTTGTAATCTTTGTAAAATAATGATTAACAAAATTGAGTAGTTAAAGTGAACGTAGGCCTTGGTGTCGCCGAACCACTATAAATTCTTGTGTTGTGGTGTGTGATCGTTGTATGATTGTTCTTTACATTTTTATACTTGCAATCATTATCATTTGAGCACCAAACACATTAAGTGAGTTAAATTAAACTTGAACATCACTAACTAACTCACCTAATTAAGCTTGGGGTAAAATGAATTAAAAATAATTAAATCCTATTCACTCCCTCTAGGATTATGCATTTAGCAATTTCAGGTATCACAACCCAAACTCCATAATCTCATGGACATACCGGTTATCCTCTTAGCTACCTTAAGATGTGATTTTTTAGGAGCAACTTGTTATCTAGCACACACACCTACACTGAATGCAATGCCTGGTATCCTTGCAGTCAAGTAGAGAAAACTCCCAATAATGCTCCTATAGTAGGTGGAATTGACATCGGTTCCCTTAAGGTCTTTAGTGATCTTGTCACTTGTGCTAATTGGGGTGCTAGTAGGTTTGGATTTCCGCAATCCAAACTTCGAGAATAAGTCTTTTATAAACTTATTTTGGCTTAAAAGTATGCCATCATTTGTTTGATTTATTTGTAGACCTAGGAAGAACCTTAGTTCTCCTTTCATACTCATCTCAAAATCTAATTTCATTGTTTGGCCAAAACTATGCAACATCTCCTCACTAGTAGACCCAAAAATGATATCAGCTATATATATCTGAGTAATGAGTATATGACCATTTTGCTTCTTAATGAAGAGTTTTGTCAACACTTCCTCGATCAAAATGGTGATCAAGAAGAAACTTTGTGAGTTTTTCATATCAAGCTCTTGGAGCTTATTTGGGAACATATAATGTCTTCTTAAGTCTATATATAAAGTTTGGCAAGTGAAGGTCCACAAATCTCTCAGGTTGTTCAATGTATATTTTCTCTTAGAGAATTTCATTCAGGAATGCACTCTATGAATAAGAGGATCCTAATGGACTCCAACCTCGCAACAGGGGCAAATGTCTCCTCAAAGTCAATGCCTTATATTTGGGCATACCCCTTTGCTACTAGCCTGGCCTTATTTCTTGTCATTGTATCATGTTCATCATGTTTGTTCTTAAAGATTCATCTGGTACCAATGACATTCTTGTCAGTAGGCCTTTCGGTGAGAAACCACACATCATTCCTTTGGAATTGATTTAGTTCCTCTTACATGACTAGGATCCAATCCGGATCGTTTAGAGCCTCTTTAACCTGCTTTAGCTCTATCTTAGAGGTAAACAAAGGTGATTAAGAATGTTTTCTATTTGTCTCATTGTCATCATCCAATGTTTAGATCACCAATGATGTCTCCATGTGGCAATCCTTTAGTTAGCCTTTTGGCCTTAGGTTAAAGTTGAATTTCTTCAACTTCATCCTCAAAACTAAATTGAAATTAGTATTCTCCTTGATCTTCATGGGATTTCTCAATTTTCACTTGAGATGAGCTCTCATTCTCATAATTAGACAACACCACCAGCAAGTTTCTTTGCTTATATGTTGCCTCAGAGTCATCTACTACTACATTAATTAACTCCTCCATTGAGCGGGTCCTAATGTTGTAGACACGGTAAACTCTACTAGTAGTGGAGTATCCTAAGAGCATGGTCTCATCTCTCTTCTCATCAAACTTGCCTAAATGTTTTTTTATCACGAAGAACATAACAAGTGTTGTCAAATACTTTAAAGTATTTGACAGTAGGCGGTTTACCACTCCATAATTCATAGGGGGCTTTGGATGTCCCCAGTCTAAGGTATACATAATTAGAGACATAGCACGCTGTGCTAATTTCCTCAACCCAAAACCTCTTGGCTATGTTTTTGCTTGAAATAATTGTTGTAACCATGTTAAGCAGAATCATATTCTTTCTTTCAGCCATCCAATATGTTCAGGAGTTTTAGGGGTTAAAAACTCATGTTTCACTCCTAACTCTTCACACCAATTTGAGAATTTGTGATTCTCAAATTCTCTTTCATGGTTGCTTCGGATTCACTTTATGGTTTGATCCCTTCTAACTTGAATCCCCTTACAAATGTTTAGAAATTCATTAAAGGCTTTGGATTTCTCCCTTAGGAATGCTACCCAAGTGTACCTAGAGAAATCATCAATCACAACCATTAAATACTTTTTCCCTCCTAGACTCTCCATTCTAGTTGGACCGGCAAAGTCTATATGAAGAAGTTCAAGGGGGTCTAGTAGTCCCAATAGATGTAACTTTCTTGTGATAGACTCTAGTTTGCTTCCCCATTTGACAACCTTTGCATATTCGGTTGTCAACCTTGCTTAGTTAGGAAGGTCCTTAACTATCCCTTTCTTGCTAAGTCCTGTAAGATTCCTAAAGTTGAGATGTCCTAATCTTTGATGCCAATGATTGGTCTTATCCTTTTAGATCAAAAGATAAGTGTTCCCTTGTTGGGAATGTGGGTCAATGACATAGCATTTGTCACTTGTCCTTACTCCTTCGGCTAGGATGTTGAATTCTTTGTGATCCTTGATCACACATCCATCTTTGCTGAATTGCACTTTATAGCCTTAATCACATATTTCACAAATGCCTATCAAATTGTGGTTAAGGTCTTACACATAGAGAGCCTTGGTGAGTTGTGGAATGCCAGGGGCTACAATTGTTCCCACCATTTTAGCAGTGTTTCCATCACCAAATGTGACATATCCACCTTGAGCTTCCTCAAGTTGAGCAAACAATTCTCTTTC
>JAOXJP010161803.1:0-12875 GCA_025762735.1 Platanus orientalis
ATTGTGAACCTTGCCAATTAACAAAGCACTATTGGTTTGTTTATCCAATTAGTAATAATAATAAAAGTTTAGTTTTATTATTTCTTGTACATTCTGATGTGTGGGGGCCTTCCCTTATTACATTTTTGTCTAGTTTAAAGGATTTTATGATTTTTGTAGATGACAGTTATCAAGCCACTTGGCTTAATTTGTTGAAAATAAAAGCAATGTTAGTATTGCATTCAAATTTTTTAATCATATGGTTTGTACTCAATTTAATACCAAACTTCAAGTTTTGCAATTTGATAATGAAGAGTATCTATCTCGTGACTTATCCTCTTTCTTTGATGAGTTTGGGATTGTCAACTAGACCACTTGCCTAGGCATTCGTGAGCAAAATGGGGTAGCAAAAAGAAAAAATGACACATTCTTGAGATTGCTCACGCAATCATGTTCACAATGAATATGCCTAGGACCTTTTGGTCCGAAGCCACTCAAATTGCTATCTACCTTGTGAACAAGATATCCTCTCATGTCCTTTCTTATAAGTCACCGCTTGAAGTATTGTCTCCTAACTCTCATTTGTTTTCTCTTCCTCTTAAAACATTTGGTTGCATTTATTACATGTGTGTACCTAAAACTGATCACTCCAAGCTTGACCCAAAAGCACTCAAATGTGTCTTTATGAGGTATAGGGTGGATCAAAAAGGGTACAAGTGTTATTATCCTCCCACTCATCGCAAATTTGTGTCCAAGGATGTCACTTTTTTTGAGTCTATCCATTTCTTTTCATCTGGTTGGACATCTCTTCAAGGGGAGCATTTTGATGGTAGTGAAGAGTTGTCCTCGATTCCACCTCCAATTTGTTCCCATATTTCATTTTGATAGCGGTATTGGTGGAAAGGGGGAGAAAGAGCTTCAATTTTATTATTATTATTTTTATGAAAGAAGCTTCAATTTTACACAAAGAGAAAGAACCAAGACATATATGGACAAGACATAACTTATCATGAATCTCTCCACGAGTTTACTTCAAAGCCAATTCCGGAGGGAGGTAATTATCCCCCTCTTCTTCATCAACCATCTAATAGTCTAGATCTTGACCAAACTTGTACCAAACACCCTATGTCTAATTTTGGTTTATATCATGCCTTGTCCCCATCCTTCTAAAATTATGTTACTTTTTTGTTGTCTACTTTTGCTCTTCGCAATGTACTTGAGACTATGTTACAACCAAAATGGAAGGATGCAATGGAAGAAGAAACGAAAGCGTTGGAAAAAAAACATGAGCGTTAGTTGATTTACCTAAAGGGAAGAGGTTGGTTGGCTGTAAATGGGTGTTCACCATCAAATACAAATCCGATGGTTTTGTGGAGAGGTACAAAGCATAGTGGGTGGCCAAAGGGTACATTCAAACTTTTGGTATAGATTACCAAGAGACAACATTCTCCCTAGTGGAGAAAATGAATTCAGTAAGGGTACTCATTTCATCAACAACAAACCATAAGTCACCTCTCTTAGAGTTTGATGTAAAAAAAATGCATTTTTACATGGAGATTTGGAGAAGGTATACATGGCTACCCCACCAGGATTTTTTATGCCAAATGCCAAAGGCAAAGTTTGCAATCTGAAGAAAGCGTTATATGGTTTAAAGCAATCACCACGAGCATGGTTAAAAAGATTCAAAACTACTATGATAAACACAAGTTATAAGCAAGTCCAAACAGACCATACACTGTTTATCAAACGCCAAGGTCCTAAGATGATAGCTTGATAGTATACATGAATGATATAGTGGTTGCAAGGAACAATGAAGTGGAGATTGCACAACTTTAAAAGATGATTGGCAAAAGAATTTAGATAAAAAATATGCGCTCTTTGAAATACTTTCTCAAGGTGGAAGTTGCCAAGTCAAATCAAGGCATCTTTCTTTCTTAGAAAAAGCATGTGCTGGACCTGTTGAAGGAGTCAGGAATGACAAGTCATATGTCTTATACTACACCCATAGAGGCTAACCATAGACTCAAGGAGAATGACAGTGTGAGGCTAATTGATGCAAGAAGATATCAAAGGTTGGTAAGACGCCTTCCATATTTGATGTTGACCCGTCCAAACATCACTTACATAGTAAGAGTAATCCGCTAATTTATGCATGCCCCAACTCAAGATCACTTGGAGGCAGCATATAAGATCCTATGATATTTAAAGGGTCGTCCGAGTAAGGGTATTTTATATAGGAGACATGGTCACTATTGAGTAGAAGTGTATGCTGATGCTGATTGGGATGGCTCCCTAACAAATCAAAGGTCTACTTCAAGGGATTGCTCATTTCTTGAAAGAAATTTGGTCACTTGGAGAAACAAAAAACACTCAATGGTTGTCAGGTTGTGAACTAGTGTGGCTGAAAATGTTACTAGCAAAGGTTGGGTTTCCCATAAAAGGACCTATAAGTCTCTATTATAACAACAAGGCAGCAATAAGCATTGCCCATGATCCAGTGTAGCTGACCGAACTAAACATGCAAAGATGGATTGACATTTTATCAAGGATCATCTCATGAAGAAAAGTATATGTACACCATTCATTCAAACAATTGACCAACTTCCAGATGTATTCATAAAAGGTCTAGGTGGAGCAAAATTTATGTTCTTAGTTGGCAAGCTGGGATGATAGATATCTAGTCACCAGCTTAGGGGGGGAGTGTTGAAGATATGGTATTTATATGTATGGGGGTATTTATGTCATAAATGTATGGTATACCCACATTGTTTACATACTGTATGTAATGTATAGTGAATAAGAGTACAGATATAAATACCAATTTTATGAGACAATACCCTCATACGACTTCTCCCCAAATCGTGTATGTTCTCTTCCCTTTCTTTCTTCTCTCTTCTCCATCTTCTTCATCATTCTTCTTCTTCTCTCCTTGCATACTAAGTGCAGGTTTCAAGTATTAGGTGGCGGCAAAAGGGCTTCATGTAATTACCACATCACCCTCTCCTCATGTGGCAAGTTTCAGCCCAATAACCCCACACCACATAGCGAAAGAAAGCTCTCTTTTATGGGCATCTTTTAATTAAAATTTTGAAACTTTGATGGTCGGTGTCACTAAGAAAAGAGTCCAATACACAGTGGGGTATAGAGCTGGCATGGAACGAGGCACTGAACAAGTAGTTAAACCCAGGGTTCACTTAGTAAAGAGATCTAAATGACCTTTCCCTTTAAAAAATATTAATAAGTTGATATAAATGAAAATTATACTACATTGAATGATAATTGAAAATACGAGATAGACAATAATTTAAGTTGTTTCTAATTAAATAATATATGAGTACAACATAGGTGTCAGAGCGAAAATTTCAAAGAATAGAGTGTCCATGTTACAAGTTCACAAAGGCCCTAATTATATAAAACCAACATGAGCTTAACAGTATGCAAGTAAAACGTAAAAGTTAACATCATGAAAACGATAAAGATAGCACAGAAAATGCTTCCAAAGTCGTTGCGTGACTCTTATGTTGTAGCCTATGAAAAGAGACTGATTCTCACACGCTACAAAAGATACATTTCCTTCAAGTTGCTTGTTAGTGTTTTGAATTTTTCCATCTACAATAGGGAACATGTCAAAAATATCCTATCCACAAATTCAAGGACAGGCCTGAAGGAGAAGTTCAAACATTTATGCCATAAGAAGTTATACCAATTGTAACAAGAATGTGTAAATTTAGTAGGAAGTGAACCCAAAAGGCTATAGATTTAATTGCATTAAGCTGTGCTAGGGCTGTTAGGGTCAAATATGACCCACAAATTTGAAGTGGTAGTAAACTACAATCACTAATTTTGATAGAGATATAGGAGTGTTGGGGAGTACAATAATACATTGTATTTTAGTGCATTGCATTTTAGTAGCACCTTATCAAATCCCTCATCACAAGAGATGGATTTATCGATAAAGAAGAAATCACAATTACATGATCTCGATGGTCCAAATATAGGATTAGGGTTTCACAATCTTTGTTATTTGGTTATTTCTAGTTATTTGTGCCTATTTATTATTTTGGTAAGTTTTTATTTAATTATTTTAGTAAATAGTAAATAAGAGTTTGATTTTTTATAGTAAAATCATAAATCACTACTTATATAGAAAATCCCAAATGTGTTTATGGTAATTCCAATTTTTTCTACTTTTGGTAATCCTTTCAAACATAGTCTTGGTCCCGTTATTTTTTGGAGATATCTTAAAGAGTCATAATTACATTAGAAGTAATATTAGAAAATATTCTTACTTCTATTTTGAGTCACATTAGGAGTTGTAGTTTACTTGGAAATTCAGTTTCAAGTCTATAAGTGTTAAGTAGTAGTTCTTTGTGATTAATTTGAGTTGAGAGGTTCTTTCTCTGTCCTTTGAGTATTGGACAAGCAAAGGTTCTCTTAGGCTTCTTTCTCAAGCTTTTCTATTCAATTATAGCAAGAATAATTGACTGATAAATTACCGACACCTAACGTTTAATGGGTTGGTTCAATTTTTTGATATTGGCATGGAAATGTACCTGTAAAGAATGAGTATGTATTCCTTGGCAGAAAATACCCAAGCAAAGGTTACAGACTGCGGTGAGTATGCAAGGGAAGACAGGAAGCTGTTTCTGAGAAGGCCAGCATTTGATTGAGAGATTCAGGCAATTTCCGCCTTATTGGGAAGATTAAAAAGCTTGCCAGATCTTTCCAAATCAAGAGGACACCAGAGAATGAGCCTTGAATATGGGAAGGAGTTTTACAGTTAAGTCATCTTTTGATCAAATCGACCCTTCTCAACCTCTGATACAGCTCGGTGCCGCCAAAGATACAGTTTTTCTTTAGGACAGTGACTTTAAAAAAAGATCCACAATAGATAACCTAAGGAGGAAAGTGTTCTATCTAACAAATGTGTGCCAATTTTGTTAGAGAGATAGGCCATCAATTTTGCATTTGCTCCTTCACTGCCCTTATGCTTGGGAGGTGTGCTATGGGGTAGTAAAAGACTTTGGGATGTGTTGGGTATATCCTCCAGACCTAGCCAGCCTCCTCTATGGTTGGCAGATAAAAGCTTTCATCAATGTGAAGGGGAAGATGATTTGGAGGCTAGTTTCAGCAGCAGTTTGTTGGTCGTTGTGGTTAGAATAAAACAATCAGGTGTTTAAAGATTATGCAGAACCTTCCTTCAATGTTTATAGAAGAACCAAGGACAGATTTTTTAGGCTCACCAATGTAAGGGGTTGGGGTATAGAATGTTGTTAAGGACTTGGAATAGCATGATTGGGATGCAATTCTGTTATGCAGTGTGGGCTTTCTTGTACATTCTTTTGTTAAGGGGTTTTTTCTTGCTTTTTTTTTTTTTTTTTTTTTGTACATAAGGAAAGAATTTAATAAAGCCAATGAGGCAAAAGCAAGAGAGGTACAAACAGCCTCATGACTAGACCCAGATGACAAGAGGACCCAAAGGCCTGTGACACTACAAGACTAGATACACATGATTGGGGCCCACTCAAACACCCACGAGTGGAAGTGGAGATCCTTAAACAGCAGAAGGTGGGACACCCACCGAAACATAAGTGTGAGGGCACCCTCCTTTAGCTTATCAGCAGGGATACCCTTCCCTTAAAAAATGAAGGTATTCCATTCCAGCCAAATGAACCAACACACAATGTGCAGCACACAACCCCACAATGTCTCTCCCCTCTAAGAGAGGCCTCCTCTCCACCTGTGACCAGCACTCCAGCAAGACAGACATGGTCTCCGGCATCACCAACACTCTCTTTAGCCTCGAGATAAGGAAACTCAAGATAGAGTAGGCAACCGGGAAATACAGAAAGAGGTGATTCACCATCTCACAGCTGGAAAGGCAGAGGTAGCACCTGTTAGCCTTCTGAATACCTCTACTCAGAAGATTGTCCACAGCAAGAGGCTTGCCCCAGTACACGAGCCACAGCAAGAACCCAGCCTTTGAAGGAAGCAACAGGTTCCAAATCACCTTGACAGGCCTGAAAGAGTTCTTAGGCTGAGACAAAAGTGCATACAAAGACTTCACTGAAAAGCTCCCATCCGGGGTCCCCAACCAAACACGTGAATCAGCCTCTGTAATATCCTTATGCTTGCTTCTATCTAAACAATCCAGCACCGACATCATATCCTCCAACTCCCAGTCATTTAGAGCCCTTCTCAGATGGAGGTTCCACGAAGCCCCCCCATGATAAGTAGGTCTGTCAATGAGCCGAACTAGCTCGACTCAGCTTGTCATGAGCCAAGGCTGAATCTTGATTTAAGCTTGTTTCCTAAGTTAGCCTGAGCCAAGCTTCGCTTCACTAAGCTCAGCTCGCTAAAAGCTCGGTTTGGTTAAGAATTTTATAATAATAATAATATATATAGTGACACCGATTTGGAGGATTGATACCGATTGTTCTGTTGTTCCTATGGATCAGACTCTTTGCACTCAAAGCAAGCGTCGGATGTGGGGCGAGAGAGCAGATGCTCTATCCAGTGAAGGCATTTCAGATGTTTCTGAAATTGGGGATGCCATCACGACTTGGAATGGTGATGTTGATTCTGGCTATGAGAATGAGATAATAGATCAACAGGAAGAGCAACCAGTCCTCATGCTTCCTCCGCCTTCATCATCTGACTGGGTCATCAGATGGGTAATGGAACTTAGTAAGAAAATGGGCGTCTCCTTTAATGGGATTGAATATCAAGTAGAAGATCTCTTTAGGGAGATTGAGTGCAGAAGAAGCTTCAGCCCTCGATATAGGGGTGGACGACCTCACGGCAGATCGGGTAAGATAGGATCAGTGGAGCTCAAGAGATTGTCATCCTCTGTGAATTATGAGGGCAGCAGCAGAAATGAAGAAAGAGCCAGAGGAAAAAGCAGAGATAGGAGAAGAGGAAAGGGTAGGCATATCAAGTATGATGACCATGTCGAAAATTAATGTGCTCTCCTGGAATGTTAGGGGGTTGGGGGACCGGGATCGAAGGCTATGGGTTAGGGACATGTGCAAAAGGTGGGATATTCATTTAATGGTGTTGCAAGAAACTAAGATGGCTAAGTTAGGTACGAAGGAGCAGATTGATTTGTGGGGCAGGTCTAACTGGGGTTTTATTCACAAAGAAGCGTCAAATACTGCAGGGGGTATTCTTATAGCTTGGTGTTTGGATGTCATTTCAGCCGTGGACTCTCAGGTGGACAGATTCTCTCTCTGTGAAATTCAAGAATGTTGCTGACTCATTCGTATGGTCTTTCTCAGGGGTGTATGGGCCTCAATTGGCAGCAGATAATGTTTTACTTTGGCAGGAGTTAGATCAAGTGCACCAGCTATGGCCGGAACCATGGTTTCTCGGAGGGGATTTTAGCGTTGTCCGATTCCCTTCTGAAAGCTATGGTAATCAAAGATGGACTGCCCAGATGAAGCTTTTTGATGAGTCTATTGCTCACCACAACTTGATTGAATCCCCTCTGGAGGGAGCTTCGTTTACTTGGTCTAATCACCAAGTGAATTTGTCTATGAGTAGACTTGATAGATTCTTATTTTCAACAAGTTGGGAGGAGCTTTTTAACCATTCTTCTCAGATGACTATTCCGAACCCTTGGTCTGATCACATTCTCATTATCTTGAGGCATGATTCTCCCCATGGGAGCCCCTCTCCCTTCCGGTTTGAAGTTATGTGACTGGAAGTAGACGGTTTCCATGCAAAAGTGTCAAATTGGTGGAAAGAGCTGCACTTTGAAGGTTCGGCAAGCTTTGTATTGGCCCAAAAATTAAAGGCTATTAAGGAACTCATAAAAAAATGGAACAAGGAGGAAGTCGGAAGGCTTGAGAACCTAAAATCTAATTGCCTTTCAAAAATTGCCGAAATTGAGATGAAGGAGCAACAGGGCATTAGTCTAGAAAGTGACAAATATGCCCATGAGGAGTTGAGAAAGGATTTTGCAAAACTGGTTCGGATGGAGGAAATGAGTTGGAGGCAAAAGTCTAGAATGTTGTGGCTAAAGGAAGGGGCCAACAACACGAAGTTTTTTCACAACTATGCAAAATTGAGATCAAGAGCCAAAGCAATAACCAAATTATCATTTAATGATGATTGAATTACGGATCCCCAACAAATTGCGGACCTGACTTCTGACTATTTCGCCTCTCTATTCACGGAGACGATTGAGCAAAGACCTCGGTTAGAAGGTCTTCAATTTAATACTATTGATGAGGAGGATAGACTCTAGCTGGAGAGACCTTTCTTGGAGGTGGAGGTTTTGGAGGCTCTTAAAAGCCTATGTGAGGATAAGGCGCCAGGCCCAGATGGCTTCCCAATGAAGTTTTTCAAAGTGTTCTAGTCAGTGTTGGGGGAAGATGTGATGAAGGCTTTATTGGAATTTCACAAGAAATCGACCCTTTGCAAAGTTTAAATGCTACATTCATTTCCCTCATTCCCAAAAAGGCTGGGACTACAGATTTGAAAGACTTCAAACCCATTAGCCTCATAAGTAGCTTTTACAAGCTACTAGCAAAGATTTTGACAAGGAGATTGAATGTTGTAATGGATAAAATCATATCCCCTTCTCAAAATGCCTTCATCAAGGGACATCAGATCCTGGATTGTGCCCTAATTGCAAATGAATGCGTCGACTCTTAGGTTAAACAAGGACAGCAGGATCTCTTGTGCGAAGTTGATATGGAAAAGGCCTATGACCATGTGGGATTTTCTTGATGATATCTTACTTAAAATGGGGTTTGGAAAAAAAATAGAGATTTTGGATGAGAGTATGTATTTCCACGGCATCTTTCTCGATCCTCATTAACAATGTTTCTCACGGCTTCTTTCACGGGAATAGAGGTTTAAGGCAGGGGGACCCTCTATCCCCTCTTCTTGTCAACTTAGTCATGAAGTTTCTTAGCCGACTGGTTGCTAAGGCTGAATTATTGGAGCTGATTAAAGGATGTAAGGTTGGGAACGATGGGCCGACCACCTCTCTTATCCAATTTGCTGATGATACTTTATTTCTTGTGCAAGCAAATCTAGATCAAGTGTTGAATTTGAGATGCATTCTATTAATGTTTGAAATTTCTTCTGAGCTACGTGTAAACCTTACCAAAACAAAGTTTATTGGAGTGGGTCTTGTTCCTAATCTGCAAATATATGCGGACAGATTTGGTTGTCAAACCAAAAGCCTGCCTTCCTCCTATCTAGGTATTCCATTGGGCGTAAGATACAAGTCAAGGAGAATGTGGCACCCCATTGTGGAGAGAGTTGAGCAAAGATTAGAATCCTGGAAAGCTTTATTCCTTTCCAAAAGAGGGAAAATCACACTAATTAAGAGTGTGCTAGCTAGTCTCCCTTTATATTATATGTCATTGTTCGTGAACCCAAAGATGATTGCTAGCAACTTGGAGAAAATTATGCATCGCTTTCTATGGGGATCAAAGAAGCTAGATCAAAAGATTCATCTAGTGGAGTGGACCAAAGTTTGCTCCCCTATGGAGCATGGTGGACTAGGGATCCGATCCCTCTCCAGGATGAAAAGGGTGCATTTGCAAAAGTGGCTATGGAGGTTCGGTTGTGAAAAAGATGCTCTTTGGAGAGGGCTAATTGTAGCTAAATATGGAACTACTCCAACAGGCTGAATGACACTTGATTCAACTAATCCGTATGGTATGGGCCTATGGAAAGCTATAGCTGATGGTTACCATGACTTTGCAGATGGCATATCTTTCAGAGTTGGTAAAGGGACTAATGTCAGATTCTGGTTTGATGCTTGATGTGGTACCCTTTGTTTTTGGATTTTCCCTAAATTTATAGTCTCTCCAATTACAAGGATGGTAATGTGTCAGACCACATGGTGTGGACTAATGGTTCCATTGGTTGGAATTTACATCTGCGTAGGCGTATTAATGATTGGGAGTTCAATATATTGGGTGATTTGACTGATCATCTTGACAAGCCGATGCTCGGTAGCGATGAGGAGGATGATGTCAGATTATGGACGTGGGATTATGGGGGCTCCTATACATTGGAATCATATTATTCATTGAAAGCTCCTCATGACCATGGTATCAAATATCTCAAAATATCTTAAATATCTTCCGACATATGTCTATGTCTACTGGGACCGACACGATATATTCCTATACCGACACGAAACATTAAGTACATTATAAAAATTATTTTTTTGTCAACACGATGTACAATGTCGATGTGTTGAGCGAATGTTTCCCTTTCACAGTGTATTATTGCCTAATATCGACATTGTGTTGTTATGATAAAAAATCATATGAAAAATGATAAATTTCAAAGAAAGTAAAAGGAGGGAAAGGAAGAAGTTGAAGATAAGAAAGAAGAAAAGGAAGAGAATCTAATTGTTCCCTATATTTATACGGTTGAATTATAATATTTTTGTAAACCATTATGTATGCATGTGTATTTTTAAAGAATATTAAAATGCAAATATACTAAAATAAGCTATCATTCCTAATGAATCTATTAGTTTCCTTGTGTATATGTAGTTAGATTAGAATATGCTTCTTAAGTTTCCACGATTTTTACAATATTTCCTTTCGATATTTCAAACATTTCTGATATATGTCTTATTTTGGTCTGACTGATATTTCCACCGACATCGACATTTTGAACCTTGCTCATGACCATGACCCCTGTCCGAGCAATATCATCTGGGACTCGGCCATGCCATCTAAAGCGAGATTCCTATTATGGTTAGTGTACTGGAGGCAAGCTCTTACAGTGGATAACCTGATGAAACGTGGATTCCATATGGCCAATAGATGCATTATGTGTTTGCTTGATGCTGAATCAGTTTGCCACCTTTTCCTTCATTGCAGATCCGCGGGTTTGATTTGGAATTTTTTCTTGAGGAGGTTTCGTAGGCAGTAGGTGATGCTTAGTTCCATGCATCTTCAATTGGATATCTGGAATCGGGAAAGGCTTGACGATTTATTGGCTCAAGGAAAGCTCTTATGAAAGGCGACCCCTTCTATTATCTGTTGGGTAGTGTAGAATAAGCGCAATTCTCATATATTTGATAATGTTATGACGGACCCCAGCAAGCTACCTCATAAAGCACTCTCTATTCTTTTCTCTTGAACTGTTCATCTTCCCCTTTTTAACAACTTAAAGTTTGTTGACTGGATGTTGGGGTAGGATGATTTTGTTTTTGCTTAAGGCCTCTTTTGTAGTATTTCTTGTGCTGCTGGCCTCTTTTGTACTCTATTTCTTCTCTCTTAATAAATTTCTTCTTTATCAATAAAAAAATAGAATAAATTAGGCTAATGGGCCATTAGACTGTTGAGCCTTTCTTTCCTGCCGAGCTACGCCTGAGCTCGGCAGCTCAGGCTCATCACAAACCTGAGCTTTGCCTTCAGGTGATGAACCCAAGCTCAGCTCAGCTCGTTGACACCCCTAACGACATGGAGAAATATTCTGCCACCAAGGCCTCCCTCAAAGTAAAATGTCTGATGTAGTACAAAGCTCTAATACCAACAAAAAAAAAAATGAGCGATAACGAGCAAACTTTATTGAAGAGAAAGAACAAGAAAAAACAATAAGCACAAAAGAGAACCATCACCAAGGGAGTGAAAGGCCCCAACAAGAGAAAGGAAAAAAAAACAAGACCCACAAAAAAAAAAAAAAAAAATTAAAACTCCTCACACCGGATAGAGCGCCATTCCCCTTCTTCGAAATTAGCCTGAATGGAAATCTAGTAAAACAAAGATCTATAAATTGATAAGAAAGCTCCTCATGGCTCCTCCTTCTTCCCTCAAAGATTCTAGAGTTTTTCTCCTTCCAATGACCCCAACAAATGGCATTCGGAAAGAAAAACCAAATGATTGAAGGTAATCCTTCCAAACCACGAGTCCACCAACCTAAAATCAGCTCACAGAAATGAGCAGAAAAGGACAAGGAAATGCTAAGATGAGAAAGAAAGAAAGAAGCTTCAAACTAGGTACGCCATGGAACAATGAGCAAATAGATGGTCCACTGATTCCTCCTCCATCAGGCAAAGAATACATCTATTAGCCAAATTTCAACCCCTACTTTGCAAATGATCGAGAGTGAATTTTATTTAGATAAGCATTCCATATAAAAAAGGATACTTTGATGGAATGCCAAGGATCCAAATGTCATTATGGGGGAATGAAGGAGCCTTATACACACCCAGCTCCAAGTAGAAAGATTTAGAGGTGAATTTTCCTTTTCTAGAGATTGTCCAATCCCAACCATCCTCCAACGTATGATCCGGCTTCATACCATTAAGTAAACCCAGCATCCTACCTAACTCATCTATCTCCCAATGATTTAAATTTCTATGAAGGCCAGGCCTCCAGATATTGTTCATGACATCATAAGAATCCACCACCAACCCCTTTGGGATCAATAGCCAAAGAGTAGAGAGATCTAAACGATTCCTTGACAGAAGCCTCACATACCCATCTGCCCTCCCAAAAACTTATCTCCCTCCTAGACCCCAATTTGAAACAAATAAACTTCTGAAACACCTCACACGTATTCTGGATAGATTTCCAAATACCAAAAGCCTCAGACACGTACCTCATTGGCCTTTCACCCATAATACTCTCCAAATCTAGCAACCACAGCCTAATGCCAAAGGTTATCTCTTTCATTCCCAAACCTCCACAACCATTTATCCAGATGGGCCCTATTATGGTCTCTAATTGATCTTAAACCAAGACCACCACACGCCAAAGGCTTGCAGATGGTATTCCAATCCACAAGATGATACCGATGATGCTCAGCCAAATCATTCTACAAAAAGTTCCAGAACATAACCTCAATTCTTTTAACCATAAACCCAGGGATGGTGAAAACAAACAGGTAATAGTTAGGGATGGATGCAAGAG
>JAOXJP010161814.1:0-12875 GCA_025762735.1 Platanus orientalis
GGCCCTAAACAAAGCGGAATGGCGGAACAGGATTCGTGAAACCGACCCCAAATAGTTGGGATAAAGCTGTTTGTTGTTGTTGTTGTTGTTGTTGTTGTTGTTTTGGATAAATTTTTATTGGTAAACCATGAAGTTAATATATTATTTACGAATGCATGTGTGTTGATGCGGCAGTTCTTCAATGGCTTAAGAAACATTAACCACTTTCAAAGCCTAAAACTAAATTTCAAAAGAGGAGCATGAAGGCAGCTTGCCGTCCTCACCATTAATTGATGTGTTTTCATATTTTAATTTATGTTTTTGAATTAAATTGGATGTAATAAGGCCACTAGAGCCATTAGTAATTGTCTTAGGGAGTTTTAGAACCTTTAAAAATTTTATTTTATAATTTTTTGATTTTTTGGGGGGATTTTTATGATTGTCCGTACAGCCCTCTTAGAGGGGTATTTTGGTTCAGCTAAGAAATTTTATTATAAATAGGTCTTTAGACCTCTTTGTACGAGAGTGTTGGAAGTTGAATGAAATAAACTTGGGTTTTATACTCATGGAGCTTGGTTCTCTCCAACTCTAACAGCTACGTGAGTTTCTTCATACCTTTCTTATTCCTTCTCTCTTTTCTTCCCTATCCTCCCACATCCTCCCATCTTTCTCTTCTTTCTTCTTTATTTTTCTGCAACATCTTCTCTTTAATCTTTTTTCTTCATCATTTCTTTAATATATATCATCATCTTGAATCTCATTTTCCCATCTTTTCTTCTTGTTCCCTATTTGTTTTGCTACACTTTTCTTTGCTCCAGAAAATTTTTCAGCAACATATTTTTTTTAATTGCTTTCTAATCAATTCATAAAAATTCAAATCCTTTAAAATCTAGCCTTCCTACAACCCTACAAACACTTCTATATAATTTTTCCCAAAGTTCCAAACCTCATTTCCAAATTTTCTTGAAGTTTTCCCCAATTCTAATCAAGAAACCCTCCCTTTCAACCGTACCACCAAATACCCCTTTTTCTTTGAATTTTATTTTATAAAACTACTTTCCCATATAAACTAGGGTGGGCAAGTGCGTGTCTCACATTGTTCTTCAAAATTGAAATCTCCCAATTTGGGGATTTTTAGCCCGTTTTCAATTTTCCTCTTTCGTTCTTTAAATTCTCTTCAATTCTTGCTTCTAGTTCCTAATCTAATCTTTTTGGAATTAAAAGATTGTGTTATTGCATTATTTTGTTAAAGATTTGGAATTCTTTCTATTTATCATCAATTATTAATTCGTGTTGAGCCAATTCCAATTGGTATCCTACATCAAATTGGTATAAGAGTTCAAGGTTTTCCAACAAATCCTTATTAGTTGAGATCCTTTCCATAACAACATAATCAGTTCTGTTGTTATAGGGTTCTTTCAAAGTGCCTAAATTAATTTAGGGCCTATATTTAGGTTTCTAAAAAATTTTAGGGCTACCCTAAATTCTTTTGGGGTTTTTTCCAAGGCTTTAAAATTTTGGGGTTTTTCCAAAGGCCTTCAGTGTTAGTAAAGACGCCATTCGATTATTTTCTTAAGACCTTCGTCCCTTTTGGGGTCCTTCCCAATAATTTTAGGCTAACCCTAAAATCCCTAGGTTTTTAAAGGGTTTTTTAGAGCCCTAAATTCTTTGAGCAAGTCATAAAATCTTGGTTAAGATCCCCAAAATTATCATGATCCATATTGTAGCTACACTGTCTGCCATTGTGGATGGGCATGAAAATGAGATTCAAGTGACCAAGCAATAAGTGGCATAGTTAACTGCTAAAGTGACAGGTGTTGAGGCCAAGATGGATTCCTAGTTTGAGTAACTCATTGTGGCGATAAAATCTATGGGAAAATAATCCACGCAAATAGCAAGTTCATCTAACCCTATACCGGGTTCAAGTCAACAAGTTGAGATTCCCCTTCAGAATATTTCATTTACTATGCAACACGAAGAGCTAGGACACAGAGTGTTAACTCCACATACCCCCACACAACCTGAGGTTGATAGACACATCAAAGTAGATGTACCTTAGTTCAATGGTGAGCAGGGGATAAATGCTTTCCTTGATGGAAGCATAGAGTGAAGTTTTTCTTTACAATGTATGAGGTCTCCAAAGTGTGTAAACTACAATTTGCGACTAGGAGAACTAGGATTTGGTGGAGCATGTACAAGAAGAGTCATTCCAAATCTGATAATGGTAACATTACAACTTGGGGTGAGATGAAAGTGGCCATGAAGAAGCGGTTTTCCCCAAGAAATTATAAGTAGAGAGTCATATTGAGCTATCACAGCTCAAGCAAGGTAGTTCAAGTGTTGGTGAGTACAGCAGACAGTTCCAGCACTTTACCACCAGATCAAGCTTCAGATGAACTAATGAGATCCTCATGTCCATGTAAAAATAGGGTCTTCACCAGCAAATTTCACAGGATCTTTGCTACTAGTATTATTCCTCAATTGACGAGGCTATTCAGGAAACCCATTATATTGAGAATAATCTTCAGATCCATAGGAAGACCTATGTGGATGCTAGTGCCCCTTTGATCAGGTGGACTAGCAGGCTTCAGTAAACCAGTATATCTTCTCTGCTTAGGACATCACATCAGTTCTCCCCATCTCGATCCAAAGGTTCAAAAGGATCTGTATGGAAGCCAAAAGGAAATTAGTGTTACAACTACAAGGGCTATGGACATCATAAATCCAATGTCCTAACAAGTTCATGAGGATTACAGAGAAAAGGCCAAAGGAGAAAGATAACTTAGAAGAAGAAATTTGTGAGTCAACTGAAGAGATGGCTCAAGAGGTCGAAGCGATTAAGGTAGAGAAGGCTAGAGAAAGGGTAGCCAAGGGATTCACAAGATTGATACACCCCATGCTCATTATAAAGATAACGAGTCCAATGCAACCAAAGCCGAAGCAAAAGCAATCTATTTTTCCATGGAAACCTATACCACATGATAGACCAGGAATCCTTGGACCTCCACCTCAATTAAACGGGGTTGAGTTTTCCAAGAGAGGAGGGGAGTTTATGAGGCAGCCCTTCAATGACTTGAGAAACATCAACCACTTTAAAAGCCTAAAACTTAATTTTAGAAGAGGAGTATGAAAGTATCTTGCTGTTCTCACCATTAGTTGATGTTTTTTCATATTTTAATTTATGTTTTAAATAAAATTTGATGTAATAAGGCCACTAGAACCATTAATAATTGTATTAGGGAGTTTTAGAAGCTTTATAAATTTTTCATAATTTTCTGATTTTTTTATGACTAGTTGTAGAGCCCCTCTTAAAGGGGTATTTTGATCCAGTTTTGAAATTTTATTATAAATAGGTCTTTGGACCTCTTTGTATGAGAGTTTTGGGATTTGAATGAAATAGACTTGGGTTTAAAGCTTGTCGAGCTTGGTTCTTCTCTCTAACTCTCACGACTAGGTGAGTTTCTTTATAACTCTCTTATTTTATTATAAATAGGTCTTTAGACCTCTTTGTATGAGAGTTTTGGGATTTGAATGAAATAGACTTGGGTTTAAAGCTTGTTGAGCTTGGTTCTTCTCTCTAACTCTCACGACTAGGTGAGTTTCTTTATACCTCTCTTATTCCTTCTTTCTATCTTTTCTTCCCTATTCTCCCACATCTTCCCATCTTCTTCTTTCTTCTTCTTTATTTTCCTGCAACATCCTCTCTTTAATCTCTTTTTTTCATCCTTTCTTTCATATATATCATCATCTTCAATCTCCTTTTCCTTATTTCATCTTTTCTTCTTGTTTTCTATTTGCTTTGCTATATTTTTCTTTGCTCCAGAAAAATTTCCAACATGTATTTTTCTAAGTACTTTCTAATCAGTCCATAAAAATTCAATTCCTTTAAAATCTAACATTCCTACAACCTTATAAACACAGAAATATACTTTTCCCGAAAGTTCAAAACTCCATTTCCAATTAACCCCTCTCTTTCAACCGTACCATCAAATACCCCTTTTTCTTTGAATTTTATTTTATAAAACTACTTTCCCATATAAACAAGGGTGGGCGGTTGGGTATCCCACATTGTTCCCAATTTTTTAGGGTTTCAAAATTGAAATCTCCCAATTTGGGGATTTTTGGCCCTTTTCCAATTTCACTCCTTCGTTCTTTAAATTTTCTTTAATTTCTTCAATTTCTTGCTTCTAGTTCTTAATCTAATCTTTATGGAATTAAAAAATTGTGTTCTTGCATCATTTTGTTAAAGATTTGGGATTCTTACTATTTATCATCAATTACTAATTCTTGTAGGGCCAATTCCAATTGGTATACTACATTATGTATATATAACACATTTTTGATAGGTAATTAGGTGAAGACGGGTTTTGAACCCAGGTCTGTGGTACAACACCCACAGACTTTACCAACTTAGCAAGCTGGCATATGTTTGTTATTAGACATAGTTGTTAAATAAGTTTCATTATGTATAATTTTATTATATAAAAGAAGAGTTCCACTTTCTTATGTAAAAAATTATTTATTTGTAATTGTTTTTATGAATTTATTCTTTTTTTAACCACTTTGCTCGTGCAAATTTGCATGGGTTCATGACTAGTTTTGTCTAGAACAAAGACTTTTAATGTAATGTATGCAAATGAACATCTCAATGTATTCACCACCTAAAATTACCATCTCTGGTCTTGTGCCCAATTAGAATGAAAAAAAACTGGAACATATTTAAATTTATCAGCTCATTCACCTGCATCAGCTAGAAAACAAAGTTAAAAATGAGGGGCACAAGCATTGGATCAGATTTATCCCCTTGTTTCTTTTTGCGTGAGTTTATTCTCAGCTTATAACTTTCAACATATAAATTCTTAAGTTCATCTTGTTTGTATCTTTTTAATTGTTTTGGGTTATGCCCCTAATCTGCAACTTCTTCACTTAGTTTTTTCTTCAATTAAATGATCAGAATTTATATATATTATTATCAATAATGTCAGATTCCTAACAACCTGCTTTTCGACCAATACCTTCTATACATGCAGTGTTTTCAAGGCTACTGTGAAAACTTGATAACACTTTTGGAATTTTTTTAAGGGGAACCTTTTAAACAATCAGCAAGTCCAAAAGAACATGTTTCTCTGATATAAGCACCCAAGTGAGGATCAGTCAAGACTTGTTGGTTCCATATGGGAGACATTAGCTGTAAAATGGTCTTATAACACAATTCTCTATCCACCCAATCAAGCACATTCCATTTGGCTGATCATAAGGAAAAAAGTATAAGGAATCAACCAGGCAAAAGTCTATGCCAGATGGATCAATTTATGGTCGTCCCATCTAATTATGTTTCCAGCTAAGGCGATCTCCAAGGTGGAAACTATTCACTGGGACCCATCCCAAGAGCACATGTTCCAGTTGTATGGCATAGGTAGGGAAGGGAAGTTCATATCCCCGCTACCATGTGTTCCCCATCTACTAACTGTAAAGAAAACATTAAAAGAATAAGAAAAGAACTCACCAATGGATCAAAGGGCTTTCCAACCGTCTCCACATGAACAACACCCAGTGATCCCAGAATCTCAATGAACTGTTTATATATGCTTTGATAGCTGTTGTTGATCTTCTCTTCTCCCTCAGTCTCCACCTTAATTTGGGCTTTAGCTCTCTCAAAGTTGTCCAACACAGACAACAGACTTTCCACCACTTCCCCTTGTGCATTTGTCACCAGGGAAAGTCGTTCTCTCTCTGTCCTCTTCCTAAAGTTATCAAAGTCTGCACTGATCCTAAGAGTCCGATCCCTCTCCACTGATAGTTCTTCAGACAATGCAGCTACTTTCATTTCAAGAGACATTTTCTCATCTTCAACATACTGAAGGAAGGCTTCTATCTCAGCAACCTTGGACTCATCATTCCTTGCTAATGCTTCTTTGTATGATTGCAGTGACAACATGATGGCGGAAGCTGATTTTTCCTCTCCATCAATGATGCCACCATCACTTGCACCTTCTTCGATGGGAACTTCATCATCCAAACTTTCCTGTTAAAGGGTCTATTAGCAATGGAATATGGGAAGACAAGCTGTCCTAAAGAAAGGATTAGCCACTAACATAGTATTGTAGTTGTACAATTTTTGAGCATCTGTACTACAATGTGGGCAATGTTCATCAATTGGAACTGTCAATTAAATGGGACCCATCTAGTTGACCTCCCAGCCCAAATATTAGTCTCATCTGATGATATGGTTCTGGACCATTATTCACATCGATCATTCTCTTTTTTAAACCACTGTATTTAGAATATGAATGGTAGTCCTGGACAATGTCTGTTTATTGATCATCTGACAGTTAAGTTTGGGCCAGAAGTGGGGGCAATTGACTGGATGGTCAGGAATCTCCTGCATTCCTGCCTGCTTAATTGCTCACAAACCATAAGGGAAACAGAAGCACTGTAGTATCACAGGCACAACATGCAGTACTATTATTTTATTAAATTCCAAGTATCTGCCATAAGCACGTAAATAGGTCAATCATATCTTGAAGAACAAATTTAACAAAATTTGTAGCTCGATGACTTTAGGGAAACAATTTTTCCACAATAACATTTTCCTAGGAATAACAAAATAACTCTGAGAGTCTCTAAAAAAGTCAAAAAAAAAAACTTCCAAAGGCAAATATATAGAAGTCAATATGTAAAAGTAGAATATATTGGTGAATTGATGGATGAACTAAATGTAAATTGTGAGGCTTTGTTACAAGAAAACCATGGGAGACAGTTATGGTCATAACATGAAGTACTATTATTTTATTAAATTCCAAGTATCTAAAATAAGCACGTAAATAGGCCAGTCATATCTTGAAGTACAAATTCAAACAAAATTTGTAGCTCAGTGACTTTAGAGACAATTTTTCCACAATAACATTTTCCTAGGAATAACAGAAATAACTCTGAAAGTCTCTAAAATAGTCAAAAATAAATAAATAATAATCTTCTAAAGGCAAATATATAGAAGTCAATATGTAAAAGTAGAATATATTAGCGAATTGATGGATGGACTAAATGTAGATTGTGAGGCTTTGTTACAAGAAAATCATGGGACACAGTTATGGTCATAGAAATGCTATAACAGTAACTATTCCTAAATATTTCCAAACTAACCTCAATTGTCCACCAAACATAAAAATAAATCTAACCCAAATAATGATTAAATACCCATACATCTACTAAACATATTCTAATGTCATTTGGAGGCCCAAACTCTAATCTTGTAGAAAAAGACTACAAATCAATGTTACCTGGACACGTGGCTCCAGTGACAAGTGGTATTAAGTGTGATAACAAGGAAAAATGATTACAACCTTAAAAATCGAATAGGTCATTCGAGAAAGCATAATGACTTAATTCCAATCATATGAACTAAAGTAGCATAAAATCACATAAACAAATAACAGTCCATTGTCTCGTCACATTGCATCAAATTGGGAGATTGAAACAAGTGGAACCACCAGGGTCCAAAAGCATTGCACGTGGAAGAATCCCCCATTGCATATCTGGGCGCTTTCTAGTGATGCATCTCTTACTCAGCCGAGCAGGATATGGCGGATTGATCAGGGATCACACAGGTACCCCAATAGTAGCTTATACGGGAGAAATAGAAATTCATAGCATTTTATGGTTGGAAGTCTACACAGTGTTCAGATGCCTTCTAGTAGCTATTTATTGATAAAGGGTTCTCTCAAGTTTGGATCTCCTTACACTCAAAGATTGTTGTTGATGTGTTGAATAGAAAAGACAAATGCCCTTGGCAAGTTCTGTGCTTAGTCCACAAAATTTGGAAACTTAAACCAAAATTTGAAGTATTCGATATCCAACATGTGTGGAGAGAAGCAAATCAGCCTGCCAATTTCCTTGCCTCTTGGGCTACTAGTCAAAATGAGCAAACCATTCATCCAGATGAATTTCCTTTGTGTCTTAAAGATGTAATCCTTAGAGATGTCACTCAATGTACATATACTAGGATGTAATCCTTTTTACTTTTAATACAATTATTACTTATCTAAAAAAAAAAAGTATGCAATACAAATCATGTATCAACTATATCACAAAATTGTTACAACAACAGCAGCCTTACCCCAACTACTTGGGGTCAGCTACACGAATCCTATTCCATCATTCCACTCTATTTAGATCCATTTCCGCCGTTAAATCCCAAGCTGCCATGTCTCTCTTATTATTTCAACCCAAGTCAATTTTGGCCTTCCTCTTGTCCTTCTAGTGCCTACAACTTGCATCATCTCACTCCTCATTAACGCAGTCATTGGTCAATTGATTTTGTGATATTACAAAGAAAAGTGAAGTAGAAGAAGAAGAAAAAAAAGAAAAAGGAGATGAGAAGAGAAAAGAAATAAATGGAATCATGTAAGAGAGATTAGGGTCTCTCCCTACACCAAAATATTTATATTATTCAAAGCTGGTATACCATATAGCAACAATATACGGTACATGTACAAATACATAAAGTTCCAAATTCCAAATACACCCTCAACAATACGTGTAATTCTACACTCACCCTCAAGCTGGAGAATAGATATCTATCATTCCTAGCTTGTCAACAACTTTGTTGAAACTAGGACCACTTAAACCTTTTGTCACAATGTTTGCAAATTGATCTCCAGTCCTGACAAAGGGAATGCATATGCACCAACGCTGAAGTTGCTCCTTGATAAAATGATGGTCCACCTCAATATTCCTAGTGCAATCATGCTGGATTGGATTATGAACGATGCTTATTGTTGCCTTGTTATCACAATATAAAGACATGGGAGATACAACGGGAAATCCCAACTCTGCTAGAAGCATTTTTAGCCATAAAAGTTCACACACACGATGTGCCATGGAGCGAAATTCCGCTTCTGCATTGGACTGAGCAACCACTGTTTGTTTCTTGCTCCTCTAAGTGACAAAATTTCCCCCCATAAAGGTACAATAGCTAGAAAGTAGAATGTCTATCATTTATTAATCGAACTCAATCTGCATCTGTATACGCTTCCACTTTAAGATGTCCATGAGAAGTATAAAAGAATCATTTCCCTGGGCACCCTTTTAAATACCTAAGGATCCAGTATGTTGCCTCCATATGAAGCCATAGTAGAAGTATGCATAACTTGGCTAACAACACTGATTGCATAGGCAATATTAGGGCGAGTCAAGGATAAATATATTAGTCTTCCCACCAACCTTTGGTATCTATCTGCTTCAATAAGTTTGACATCTTGAGCATCTGTAAGCCTGTGATTTGGATCTATAGGTGTAGTTCCTGGTTTGCAGACCAACATTCTTGTCTCTGTTAAGAGGTCAAAAACATCCTTTGGGATAAAAATATACCCCTTGGAGACCTTGCTACTTCAATACTTAAGAAATACTTGAGTGGACCCAGATCCTTAATCTCGAAGTCTTTGGCCAACTGTGATTTTAGGATCTTGAGTGCTTTTGCATCATTAGCAGTAACCATAATATCATCAACATAAACTATCAAAGCTATGACTTTGTTTTTTTCATGTTTCACAAATAAAGTATGATCACTTTGCATTGAGTGTAACTATTGTTCACCATGGCTAGTCTAAACCTCTCGAACCATGCTCTTAGAGACTGCTTTAAACCAAACAAAGCCTTATTGAGTCTACAAACTTTCCCTTTAACTCCTACATTCTGAAAACCAAGTGGAGGCTTCATAAAGACTTCCTCCTCTATCTCACCATGTAGGAATGCATTCTTCACATCAAACTAATACAAAGGCCACTTCTGAGATGCAGCCAATGAGATCAACACCCTGACTGAGTTCATCTTAGCAACCGGTGCAAATGTCTCTTGGTAGTCTATCCTATACGTCTACGTATATCTTTTAGCTACCAGTCTTGCCTTGTATCTGTCAATAGTGTCATATGGTCGATACTCTATGATATATACCCACTCGCACCCAACAGGTTCCTTGTTGAGAGAAAGATTAGCCATTTCTCATGTATGATTCTTCTCAATGACTCTCATTTCCTCCTTCATTGCAACTCTCTATTGTGGTTGGGAGAGAACCTCTAATACACTGCGAGGTACAGACACAAAGGACAAAGCACAAATAAAGGCACGAAAGTATAGAGATAAGTGACAATATAAAGCAAACTTAGAAATATGGTGTTGAGTACAAGATCTTACACCTTTATGAATAACAATGGAAACATCAGTATCATCCAGTAGAACAACATAAGAAGTAACAGGAGGGACAGATGAAAGATCAATTCCTGGATCAAAGGAGGGTGCTTGACAAGAGGGTTGAGACATTGGTTGACCTTTGTCTTTGTCTTTAAACCTTTTGAAGTAAACTTGTAATTCCTTCTCCCCCTCGGCACCAACATCCATAAATTTTGTTAGTATACATTGTCAATTCCATAGAATGTAAAATACATGGAGTGGTAGATTAGGCATGGCATGAGCATATTGCATATCTTAGTAATGTCTGTAATCATCAAGTGTCATTGGGTCCTAAGAAGAAATACAAACTCTAAGCACTTGAAGCCAAGGGATGGATCCTTCCCAATGTTGCCAAGGTCCAAGACTTGAAAACTCAAAGCTTCATCAAACTCAAAAAAGATATATGAAGGTAAACATAATGATAAACATAGATTAATATGACCTAATAGCCTTTATGTAGTCTCATGGACCAACCCGTGCCCTCGCTATAAACCCCAAAGTGTTTGGGTGCAAGATTAAAGCAAAATGGCAGCAAAATAGGGGATGCGGATCGATCTACGGGGTGTCGGATCAATCCACACTTAGCGGATCAATCTGCCATTTACCGGATCAATCCAGGAGGCCATCGGATTGATCCAAAAGGGGTCCTGAATCGATCAAACATGCCTTAAGTGTCTTTGACTGAGACACTGTATCGATTAGGAGATGCCAGATTGATCCGTGCAAATTTATCCGACATCGCAGGAATTCAAAAAATATTATGAATCCAACGCCAATGATTTTTGACCATTGAGAAAGATGCCAAATCAAGAGTGCACAACCATACTCATCCCTTATAAGTATAAGAGAACCCCAAGGGTGATCTCTAACACACAAAAACAAAAAGAGAGATCATCTTGAATAAGCGTGAGCAAAGCTAAGGCATTCAATTCTCCCAACAACCAAAGCTCACATTTATGAACCTTCATTGAAGATCAAAGAGCCATAAAAGTGTTCTCCTAGCACTCGTTTATTGAAGAATCAAAGAGGGAAGCAAAGAGAAAGGTTTACTCCCAAGTAAACCCTTGTGTGAAGCTCCAAGAAGCAAAGATGCATCTCTTAGGAACTTGGTGGAAGAATAATGCTCACAAGCTCAACAAGGAACAACCACCGTCAAGAGCATTAAGCAATACACCAACCTTATGAGGTAATTTGTATTGACTTTAAATTGATAGATCTTAGCACCTCCGCTGGAGATATCGAAGGTTAGACTGCTCCCGCCGGAGACACCAGAGGTGTAGACCATTCCTGCAGAGACACTGAGAATAGACCTAGCACTCACCGGAGACACCAAGTGTAGAGTTTGCTTAATCAAATAGATAGGTTTTAGAATTTTAAGTTTGATTGTAATTGCTTTCAGTCTAAATAAAATTTAGTAGCTCGGTAGCGAGCTTTGAGAGTGGATGTAAACCCGAGTGTCGAACCACTATAAAAACATTGTGTTATGTGTGAATGTTTGTGTGTGTGAATTGTTTCTATTATCTCTCTTGGCATGCTTTTTAGTTCATTTTATGTTCTATCATGAGCAACATTAAATATCCTTTTCTAAAGAACATTTTTGCATCTTACCATCTCTTTGCACTTGTAACTATAAGAAATTAATTCAACAAGATAAAGTGCATTAATTTTCAAGTTATAATTGAACATCATTAATTGAAAAATTGAACTAGGGATAATCAAAAGAATTTTATAAATCCTATTTACCCTTCCTTTAGGATCAAAACCGGTGATGAAGACATCATTACCAAGATGATAATTGGGCCTAGTCAGTGTTTTTATTTATTTACTTTTTATTTTCTTTTTATGTAATAGTATCTCATGTAAAAGGGGGCACGGAACTTTGAGGGTATTTTCGTATTCATTTGTCTATTTAGGAATTTTATGACTTTTAATTTAGAATAAGGGTAATTTTGTCATGTGAACATGGGATTTGAGGGTATTTTAGAATATTCTATATTAAGTTGTAATAAACTTGGTCGTGTGGGAGTCTATAAAGCCTCACACAACCAGCTCTTTGATTATGCAATAATATTCAAAAAATTTGTCCTCACAGTTTAAGCTTTCATCATCTTCCTCTTGTTCTAGGTTGAAGAACACTAAAACCTTGGAATGGGTCTAGGTTCAAACTAATTTAACGGTTGTGGTGGAGGACACTCCCTTCCCCTTGGGTTAAAGGTTTTCTTCCCACTTCTTTTTTTTTCCTTTTTTCTTCTTATAAATTTTACAAATTACATTAATGCTGAAACGCATCTCATGGTAGAAAAATCAACACTACTTCTTCCTACCCTTTCTAAGCAAGACATCACTTCCCAAGGCATGCCAAGACTTGGACAATCCTCATAAAAGGAAGGAATAGTCTTAGTTTTTACTTCAAATTAAATCGTGGAGGAGTTCCACAATTCCAGACATGAAATCAACATATAGAAGTGTTTGGACGAGATCCTCTACCAACTCCAAACCACAAATGACCTGACCAAGTGGTTTCTCTCAGGTGATCAGCACCCTTGGACGATCCAACAGGACCCTACAAACCTCCAGAAAAGTTATTTAATATTTTAATTTCTTCAGGGATTTGTTCTACCTAGGCGTGAAGCTGGGGTTTTTTTTTTTTTTTTTTTTTTTTTTGAATT
>JAOXJP010161825.1:0-26909 GCA_025762735.1 Platanus orientalis
GGAGAGAAGAGAGAGAGGAGGAGGGAGGGAGAGAGGAGGAGGACATGTGGGAGAGAGAGAAAGGGAGGGACGGGAGAGAAAGAGAGGGAGGGAGAGAGAGGAGGATGGGGTGCTGCACCGCCAGAGGTGTGGGAGCGAGGGATTAGAGGAGGGGTATTAAGGGAAAAATAAAGAATTTTTTTTTTTTTTTTTTTTAAAGTAAGGTAGATTTAGAAAAAAAACTGTGGTGGAAATAGAAGCTCCCTATATTTTAATCATTAGAAGCTGGTTTGTCTCATGGGTCATTAGGCAATAAAATTTGGGCCTACGGTAGTAAATTTGAGTTTGGTGAACCAAGTTGAACCCGAGTCAAGTTTTCCTTAATCTAATGAACTGAGCCTGAGCTCGGCACCTCAGCCAGATCCTTGTGTGACAAGCTTGAGCTGAGTTGGGAAAGCTCAGCTCAGCTTGGTTCATTGACACCCCTAGGTCACCATGTTATATGACCTTAGGGGACATAACTGGGTATGATCACATGGTAGAAGGAAAATCATTGGCTAAGAAAATGTGTCTTGATTCTATGGCTTTACCTTTTTTCATTTTAAAGAGATGAAGTTTGGGTCAAGTATAAACCTAGATGAATTTGAGCATGAGGTGTGATTTTTCTAGCTGAGACAAGCCTTTGAAGGTAATGGTGATGGTTAAGAATCGAAAAAATTCAGAAAATGAATATTGATAATTCTTCACCGTGATTACAATGCCTCTATGATAAGTTTTAAATGGAAAATGATAATGATAGAAATATAAACAAAATATAATAATATAATCTCATTTATGGAAATAAAATAAAATCTAATAAAGTAGAATCACATCATTTATTTCCAATACATCAAGCCTAGTAGCCAACACGTTAGTTTCATGGAGATCTATTCAATCTCTCCCACTCATCCAAACACCTACTTCATTCATTCATCCATCAAAAACATTATCAAAGATCAGGTCAACATCATTAGCCATTGGCAATGAATATCATCGGATCGAAGTTCATACACATGAAAGATTTTTTATCTAAATCCTCATGTGTTTGTGGGGGAGTATTAAGGAAATAAGGATATGATATAAGTTTTGACTTAGATTTTATTACAATTTAATTTGATAAGATTACATCAAATTAAGATTTGATTTGATGTTCTATCTTTATCTTTGAATTAGTCTATCTAAACCTCTTACTAGAGTCATTGTAATTAGATTAATCTGTCAATAAGGTAGTGTTTGGAGAAACTTTTTTACACCAACTTATGACGTGTGACACTCTAAAAGTCATAAGTTTCTATGTTTTTGTGTTTGGTTTGCAAATTCAAAAGTTACTTATGCATAAGTCATAAGTGAGAGGGAGAGAGTGGAGAATCAACTTATTTTTAAGTTGGGATCCAACAACTAACTAGGTAAGTTATGCTATTGATTTATGCGGGAATTTCGATGGACCAAACCCAATAAATATAAACAAGTAACTTATTTCTTTAAGTAAAAGTAAACTATAAGTTTATCCAAACACTACCTAAGAATCATTTCTTAAACTTCAAGAATTTTAGAGACCAAAAAAGGATTAATATTTTTAGCATCAATATTATTTATTCAATATGTGGTCCTCTATTTTATGTTGTTACTGTTTTTCTTCTTTGGCCACTTTGAAACAAAGGCCAAAGTGTACTTCTACCGAGGGAAGGCAGCAGGAGAGGGTTACACTTGGGGGAGACAATTATTTGGGTGGTTTTGGGTTGAGAAAAGCCCAGCCAGAACCAGCCCAGATTTACACACGGTTAGGATAAGTCAACCTGGAACCAGAGAGACCAATTTTTTTTTTGCAAAGAGCAGAGTTGGGTCAGATCAATTTTGAGAAATGCCAGCACAAACACAGCTCAAGTTTAAACCAAAGAGGATTGTGTCAGCTCCCCTTAACTAAAGCTAACCTCCGCTCCCTGTCAGGGGGTGGGCACATCAGTGCCAAAAGGTGTAAATCACTTTTTGGTGCTGATGTGTCTGCCCCTGACAGGGAGCGGAGGTTAGCGGATTTTAGGGGAGTGGACACAATCCTCCCTCGATCTAAATAGGACTGGAAGTAGTCCAAAAGCTATGAAAACCTAGCATGTTGGCGGGTCCTGTCAAGAGTTTACATCCTTATTGCATTGCTTGACAGGTCTTTTATCTTTATCATTAGCTCAGTGTGAAACCGTCTCGTCTTTGATGGACTGGGCTTGGGCTTGGTCTTAAAGCTAACATTACAGAATTCTTTGGACAGTGGATCTGGTATACTATCAGCCTACATTCCTTGGGTCTTGATCCAGGCCCAAGTACACTCAACGTGGCCCACGTACAGCCATACACCATATATAATACTTTGCAGCTAGATGAGTTGTGGACCAACAAAATGGGCCGGACTCACAATTCATACTTAAGTGGACATTTTGGAACATTAAATACATGAGTTCAATTGTTTTAGCCCTAAATCTGATTGATATGAATCCTTCTGCTGATCTGATTTTTGGGTAATGTCGCCACCAACAGGTGAAGCACAAGATATGCAGTTTGCATTTGCAAGTGCTCTCATGACAAGTAGGTAATTAGTTCATCAGATCTAGGTAAATGAGTCAATCCAGTCTAATGGGCTAGCGTAGACCCACTTAAAGATGGGCTTGGGCTAGACCCAGTATTTCATAGACTATGCTTGAGCCTAATTGAAGGCCATTGCAAAAACGGGCTAATTCCAAACCCTGATTTGGATGTGTGCCAAGTTGGACCAAGTACTTATAGGTCGTGCTGGCCATAGTTGGGCGTGGCTGACCTCTGCTTGGCTGAGACTCGGTCCATGTGATCCCCGATTAGAGATTAATTATATTACTTTGTTTTCTTGCCTTTCACAATCAAGGTTCAATGTACTTAGTCACCCCATATTTTACTGGTGGCTAAGTGACTAAGTTTTTAATGATTCATTATTCTGGAAGGGGATTGCCTCTCTATTATAAACATTTTAAATGACTCGGGTAACCCTCTTCAATGGCAGATAAAAAATACTATCCAGGATTGAGAAAATAAAATTTGTCCTCCTCTATTAATGTTCAAGTCTCTTATGCACCTAGAACCAGCAATATGATTGCACATATTAGGGCAGCTATTGCAGCAAAGGATCATATTTCTAAAGTTTGGAGTAGAAGTGATGTCACTGATGTTTTAGCATCCATTATTACAATGAAATAATGTACTCAAATGATTAACAGTTGAATGAAATGAGTATACGCTCGCAAAAAAAAAAGTTTTTAATGATTTGCCAATTGCCAAATATAAGAACCTCTTTCCTGTTTCACAACTACCAAATTTACTCTTACTAGACAATTAAGATGAGTAGGCCCACCAAAAAAACCCATGGGTCATTTCAAAAGTCAATATCACCTTCATTCCCAACCTCCCAACATCTTTTTTTTTTTTTTAAGTAGCTCTCCACCTCTAATTAAACTTTTCCATAACCATGAACTATTATTATTACATTTAACTTCTAGAAAAGCTTTATTTGGAAAATAAATGGATTTTAAAATTTTGGAAATAAATGAAATTAAAAAAATATTCATAAAAGTAATAAGCCATACGAAAATAAGATCAGGTGGCAATACGATAATAAAAGAAATTACACTGTCAAGTCTGAATATTATGTTGAAATAGAAAATTAGGATACATTAAATGACCAAGAGGAATGTGATAATGCGGAGAATACCAGTAACAATATAGGTGGTAATCAATATAATAATAATAACCCCAATATTAATAATAACATAACCAGTATAAGTTATACTAAAAGGGAGTTTTCGTGGAATAAATTATGGAACTTAAATATATTCCAAAAAATTAAACACTTTATATGGAAGGCATGCAATGAAGCATTACCTATGAAATTAAACTTGATAAAAAGAAATATAAATATAGATCCAAAATGTCCCATATGTAAAGAACATAATGACACTACCCTTCTTGGCTTGATGGAATGTCTCCTTAATGAATAGTTTTGGTTCATAGCTCCACTAGCAATTAAAATATCTCATACTAGGACAAATAATTTTAAAGAATGGTTACAAAAATGGTTTAGTTTTCTTGATATTGCTAATAAACATAAATTTTGGATTAGTGAAAGAATTGTGGTACCATGCTGGTTCATATGGAAAAAAAGGAATGGAATTGTTTTTGAAAAAAAAATTATGTATGCAATTAATTTTGACTCATACTTGTAGATTAGTGTAGGATCTAGAGACTCTTCATCAAACTCAATGTGATGAGAAGCTAACTAGGAATAAATGGGAACTTCCTAAAGGTGATGTCTTAAAGATCAAATAAGTTTTAGCTACAAGTGTGGTGTTACAGAACGTGAAAGGTGAAATGATAACAGCTAGAGCCGGGAGAAGAAATCTTTGCTCACCACTATTGATTGAAAGTGAAGTAGCATTACTAGCATTGAAAACTGCCTCTGCACTTGGAATCTCTAAATTGATCGTGGAAGGAGAATCCATGGAAGTTATCAAACTTTGGAAGGAACCCTTGAGGAATGCCCTAGTGAAATTAAACTATGCATTTTTTACTGCAAAAACCTATTTTATTGTCTTTTTAGTTTTAAGTTTAAAGCATGTTAAGAGATTAGGAAATAAAGTGGCACATGCCATTGCAAAGCATGGGATTGAAGGTTCAAATATTCCTATTTGGATACCTTCTACTTCCCTTGCTTTGCTCATGAAACCAATTGAGGACAATATAAGAATGATGTCATTACAGTAATTATCAATGAAAAAAAATTGCCAAAAAAAGACCAACCAACAAAATAGTTTGGATTGATGCATTGTCCCCTCTTATGTTTATAGATGCAGTAGGCATAGCAATAGGTTAAATTTGGGTCGATTTTATTACCTTTTAGGATCTAAACCCAAAGATTTGGGGTCACTTGACAACATGACACTTATCCAAGTGACTTGGAATCTTCGATGTGGTTGCATTGAATAAGGATGTGCATGATTGCAACTTGAAATTAAATCATTTCATTTTAAATTCATTAAAGACAATTGATCGGGAAAGGTTGTGCTACTAGATGGACTCATCTTAAGTCATATTGGTTGTTAATAGGGATTAGATATAAGGCGATCTTAGGTTTCAATGAAATAAAATCATTTTTATAATTTATTCATATTTTTGTGATGAATGGAGATGAGTCCATTTTCAGTGAATTTCTTATGCATTCAGATTCTTAATGAAATATTTTTCATTTTAGGTGGTAACCTAACACAACTTAAGTTTATTTCTTACTCTTGATTAGCATCACTTTTACTTCTTATTCGAGTTCACTATTTTGATGATTAAGTAATTTACAATGAAGGGGCGCTCCATCACAGATGATGGAACCGCACCCAAATTGGTGAAACTACATACTGATCCAGATTGTCCAATTGATAAAGCAATTGTGGAATGAACGATAAACCAAACTTCATTTGTTTCTTTGGCAAAAACCCAAACTATAACTTCACGCTAACATGATAATTTAAATTGCCATGCTGATTCTTCCATAAAGAGGGTGGTAAAGAAAAATATGAATAATTATAAGTTATTGCAGGTCTATGATATTCTTCCCAGTCGGAGAAGACTTTTATCTCTAAGTGTTGTGTAGAAAACCTAGATATGGAGTTCATACCCAAGCAAAATAGAAGAAAGAAAATAACGAAAACAACAATCACATAAAGCACCCAAATGATTTATTTGGTTTGGCTTGAAACCTACATCCATGGGTAAAAACAATGAGAGAATTTCATTATGAAGAAAGAACAAGAGATTACAAGAAATGCAATGACATAGTTCCAAAGAAACCCCATGTAACCCACAAAAAACCATATTCTCTACACAGGTAGGGCTAAAAATACGAGTAAAAAAATTCTCTATGCAAGTTGGGTTAGACCTTATAAACAGGCCATTCGGGGTTTTCTTTGGATTGCTTACCTGGGTGGCAACTCAAGTTGAATTCAAGACACTTTCCCAACAATGAATGTCCTTTTTCATGAGCTAGTTTTTAATGCTCAGGTTACAATAAAAAAATGCACGTTGTATACAAGAAAATAAAGAGATAATTTGGAAATATTATTAACATTTACCTATAGTATGGATAACAATTTTGGCTTGACAGGCTTCGGTGCTAAAGTTGCTGGTAGTTGGTTTTAGAACAAAATTATGTTGTAGTTTATGATTAACCCATCTTTTGGTTTTATGAGGAACCAACCTATATATATATATATATATATATATATATATATATATACAAGAAGTGATAATTCAATGAAGAGAGCCCCCTTCCAAATTGAGGCAATTTGGATCACACATGGGTTATTCAAGGAGACTGTGGAAATCTAGAGTCAAATGCTCCCACTATGAGGAAATTGCACAACTTCAGAAAAGGCATTAAAAAAAATGGAGTCACTGGCACTTTGGAAATTTTTAACAAGAACTATACCAAGTGAAGCAAAGGCTACAACAATTACAGTTAGAAATACCTTCAGAGTCTAACATGCAAGAGGAGAAGGAGTTGATTGTAAAATTTAATGAACTACTAAAAAGAGAAGAAATTTTTTTGTTGCAAAGGTCCAGAATTGCCTAGATTAAAGATAGTGACAAAAGCATGGGGTTTTTCCATATTTCCACCCTAAATAGAAGAAGAAGAAACATGATTAATAGCATCAATCTCTCATCCAATAACGAACATTTGTTCCCAATGGCTATTCTAAGTGCTTTTTCCAATACTTTCATGAGACTTTTTCATATTCAAATCTTATTGAGGTCCCATCAGATTTTGTATTTACTGATAGTACTGTGACAATGGAGGAGAATGAATTTATTTGTTCTATCCATTGGAGGATGAGATAAGGGAGGTAGTAAACTTAATGGGAGCCCTCAAAGCTCTACCCTAGGTCCAGATGGAATTCCAAATATTCTGTATCAGAGATTATGGGAAGTCACAAGAGTTGATTTAGTGAAGTTTGTCCAAACTTGCTTCAAAGAAAAAAAGCATTCCTGAGGAGTTAAACCACACGTACATTGTCCTGATGTCAAAAAGAAAAACTTTGATGTTCTTGCAGGTTTTAGACCGATCTCATTATGCAACATCACATATAAAGTGGTCACAAAAATCATATCAAATCGCATCCACCCAATTCTAGAAAGGATTATTTCTCTAGCGTAGGGAGCATTTGCACAGGGAAAACATATCACGGATAATGGCTAAAGAAAATTTTCACTCTATAGGGAGGATGCATGGCAGGAATGGAGCATTTGTTCTCAAGTTGGACATGGCTAAATCTTATGATAGATTGGAATGGAAATTTATTTATACAACATTAAGAGGGATTGGATTTTATGAATACATTTGCAAACTTATTATTTCTAGAATCATGACTACTACATTTTTCGTTATCCTGAATGGTAGCCCAAAGGGTATCATTAAACCAACTCATGGGATTAGATAGGGATGCTTTTTATCCCCTTATATTTTTATCTTATGCTTTGAGGTGCTTTCTAGATTTATTTCCATGAGGGAGAATCAAACTCTATACCACGGATGTTTGCATATGACGTATTACTATTTGGTAGAGCAACTATGCATGTCGCGGAAAATATTAAGGATATATTGACCCTATACGAAAGTTGGTCAGGTTAGAAGGTGATTTATGTGAAGTCTGCCATTCGCTTTAGCAAGAACATCAATACTAGAGCTTGAACAATATTTGTAGATTATTTTGAGGTGCAACAAATGTCCACAGATGAGTAGGGTGTACAATTCTTGTTAAATCTATCATAAGACCATTTCCAATCTACTTCATGTCCAATCATTTAATTCCTAAAGCCATTTGTAGTCAATTAAATAATCTATAAAGGGATTTTTGGTGGGGTTATCAAACAGGGCAAAGACACCTATATCTGAAAGGCTAGAAAAATTTTCAGAATAGTAAAATCCAAGGTGGCTTGGGAATCAGAGAAATGGGAGCTGTTAACAAGGCAATGGTATCGAAAATAGGGTGGAGATTCTTGTAAAACCATACATCCATTTGGGCTAGGCTTTTAAAAGCTAAATATTTGAATCAAGGAAATTTTTGGATTGCCAAAGAAACCAAATCTACTTCTTATATTTGGAGAGGTATCATGCAATGTCGGGGTCTATTTAAAGAGGGAGATTAATGGAATGCAGCTAGTTAAAGAAATATTAACATTTGGCAATACCCTTAGATCCTAAATATGGAGGCTTATAGGGCAAAAGATAATATATCAGGTTCAACCAAGCAACGGGTGTATGAACTAATTGATCCAATTACTCAGACTTGGCTAGCTGAGGATATAAGATAAATCTTTCACCCTAATACAATTGCTGTAGAAACCCAAAAGTGTGCTCGAATGTAAACAAAATATGACACTCGCTACATTCTTGTCGGCGTATGAAAAATCACATTCTCATTCGCCCAAAATTAAAGGATTTCAAGTATTTACTTTCGCCTCAAAACTGTGCGCGAATGCACTGTTCACATTCACGCACTGCGAAAATCAAAAATTGAAATTTGAGTCTATCTCTTCCCGAGGTGGTTATTTTGGATAGCTACAACTCTTATGAGTTCCATAACTACCCATAAGATGAAAGAAGGTGGATTCTCATATAAAAGAATCACTTACATTTTTGGGATAAAGATTTGAAGAATCCCACTCCAACAGAAACGTCATGGAAGAGATAGAGTTCCTCCTTAACAAGGACTCTTCTCTAACTCATTTCAATGCCTATAAATACTTAAAAAAAAGATCAACACAATGATAGCTACATAGAGACAGAGATAGATAAACATAGATAGAGAACGAAAGAGTTGAAGAAGTTGGAAAAGCTTTGAAGATTCATTATAAAGCAAGTTGCACCCATCTCTTGAAGGTCTGTAAGTTACCTCTCTTTCAAAAGAGGAGGGAGCATATCCATTATACCTCTGCAATCTCCCTAAGGAGGATATCATAGGAAGCTTAAGGATGAATCAAGTTGTAGATGGGTAAACTTGTTGGTGTATGAACAAGTGTGATCACATATATATTTATAAAGGAATATCATCTTCTCTCCTATTTCTTCATATTTTGCAAATCTATTTTATAATACAAGTCGAGAAACTTAGAGTTAATCAGAGGTTGACTATGTTAAACGGTTGTAATTAACAGGTCTATCAAACTTGGAGTTTTAGTATCCACTCATAAAATAATAAAGTAGCCTCTAAAAACGGCTAGGTAATTTATTCAACGAATTTCGCCTCATACACGGCTAAAAATTTTGGTGTTACAACTACAACCATTATTAGACTCCATCTGATTACCTCGGATTTTTAGGATGATGACACTTTGATCTGGACCTTATATTCATCAGGTAACTTAAGCACAAAGTTAGTATACACTCAAATTCAAAATTGCAAAAAATTTCGAGGACTCTTTGGAAAGTAAAGACATAGCACCTCAAATTATTATGTTCACATGGCCATGTCTACAAGAAGCTCTTGTTGTTCGAGCAATACTTGCATAACATGCAAAACATGTGCAGGGAATGATACGAGTTATCTGGTATGTGGAGCGAAATTGGAAACTATAGACCATCATATTTTCTCTTGTGAGTTTGCACATGTGGTTTGGTTCGGTTCTCCTATAGAGTTTTGTTTCAGAGAACAAATGAAGGGTTTCAAAGAGTGGATCCTGGAATGGACCAAGTTTTATCCAAATAATCAATGTTTGAGGATTAGAGCAATGGTTCTATGGAAAATCTGAAAGGTAGAAATAACAAGGTTTTTAATGGAATCACTACCTCAACTAAACCAGTCATATCAAAAGCTATGGTAATAGTTTATGAATACCAAAATCCATTCCTTCTCAAAAATGATATGGCTTTTCATATAAGAAACTTAGAAAATATTTCTAATAATTCCTCTCTTGGGAGATGGCAACCCCCTCCAAATGGCATTTTTAAAATTAATGTGGATGGAGTCACAAGCTATTCCAGGGCAACTGCAACCATTCTTTAGGATCACACATGAGCTTTTGTTAGGGGCCTATTTAAAGGACTTTAAAGGGTGTATTGTAGAGGAGGCTGAGGAGTGGAGTTTTCTACTTGGCATTCAATTGGCACAAGAATATGGATCCCAATAGATAAGTATTGAAGGGGATTGTCTCCCAATTGTCCATTTCTTGAATGAGTTTACATTAAAGTCTATATGGTGTATCCAAACGATCATTCAAGACTGCTGTCAGTTATTGAAGAATTCCAAGAATATAAGCATCTTATACATGGATTGAGCCAACAATAAGGTTGCATACCATATGGCTGCCATTGTAGCAAGGAATCACATTTCCAATAACTAAAAAACTTCTCATGTTGTGGGTGAATTGGCCTTTATTGTTGCATCAGAATGTTGTAACAAGATGCCTTCTTCTAATGAATGAATGATTGAGCTTGAGCCTTGGTTCTTTACCAAAAAAATAAAAATGATTCGGAGCAACCTGAATTATTACTAAATACAAGGTGAACCAGAAATCCTATTGAATTATAATCCATATCATTGAAATCACCCTAACCAAAGAAAAAGGGATAAAGAAGGAAAATTATCTAGAACACCCTTCATATAAGAATTTTAACCAAAAAAATATTGTTTAACTGGTATATTTGTCAAACCTATAATAGAGAAAAACCTCTATTTCTTACCCTCTTTTTTACAACTTTTCATTTCCATGTAAAATGATAAAAATGCCCATAAATATGATCATTTTATTTTATTTATTTTTACACTCAAATGAATAAAAAGCTAATAGAAGGGAGGAGGGGTTAAGAGATAGGCTTTCTTAAGGGTATTTACAACATTTACAAAGTATGTTAGTAAGTGTTGTAAAGAGAGGATAAGCAAGAAGGGATAAGAGAAGGGTTATGCATAAAGATTGTTTTAATTTTTAAGTTTTTTGTGAAGAATTTTCTTAGATAACCCCCCCCCAAAAAAAATAAATAAATAAATAAATTATGTAAGCCATTTACATCCTTGACCAATATCTTGATCTGATTCCTGAAACTGAGATTCGTTGAAGCCAACGGGTTGCCATACCATATTTCATTTGGGTCTAACTGTCCAAGTTAGATTATGATCTTTAAGGAAAGTAGTGAAGATAAAACTTTCCCCACTACACATGTATGTATGTTTAGGGGTTGGGTTTGCTTGATTTTATTTTTTTTTATAATTTGGCTGGGCAATAGGGCCAATTGATAACCACATCATAGTGGAAGATCTGCCCCGTAGGCATGAGGGGCAAACATGGATGCATAACACTATGAAATGCTGTCAAATGGGATTGAACTCGTCACCTCTCTCCTAGAGATGTGATGCCACAACCACCTAAGCAATGGGGGAATTGCACTGAGCAAAAGGATTTAGACCATCATGGGCAGCACAAAAGGTTTTGTTGTGTGGAATGCCTAGATTTGAAGTTGAATTCAACAAAATAGAAGAAAGAAAATAGCAAAAACAACAATTACACAAAGGATAAGAGATGATTTACATGGTTCATCTTGAAGCCTACGTCCATCAACAAAAACAGAGATTATAATAAACAATGTGGTGGCACAAAACCCAAGGAACACAAAATATAAACCCCCCATGAAACCCTATTCTCCATGGGTATAGAGATGTAGAAGTTTGCAAGACAAGTGCTATCACAAACATATAGCAGCTCTCGTGTTGAACGCAATTAGAGCGTGTTTTCTGTTATACAGAGCAAGAAATCAGGTTGGAAACACGTTGAATGACTAATAGGTCTTTGTTAATGTAAACACTTGTGAGCACAACAGAAGAAACCAAGAAAGAAGATGCTTGAAGTAGGGTTAGATCCCAATCGGGTCAAGAATACATGTCATATCAGGTTTTCTTCAGACCTTCATTTATGTTACATTTCGGGTTGAATTATAGACATTTTCCTAATAAATCTTCACATTGGTTTGAATTCTACCAAGCTCCATAGTACAGAAAATTCTCTTCCCATCTTTTCCACACAACCCCGAAGGGTAACTCTCAAATAGTATAAACTCCAATCAAGTCCAATCAATACTTGAACTTGAAAGCTAAAAGTGACTTGGTCATCATGTTTGTTGGATTATTTTCCATGCAAATCTTTTTAACAACAATCTGGTTGATGTAGTGCAGCAAGTTGCATTTCGGTTCATGGAGCACATTGATCATAAGAAGTCAAAATTGACCCCTAAACTTTGAATAGCCATAACTTTTGCTCCTGATTTCCAATTGCGACCCATAAGTACTCAAAACAATCAACTTGATGAGCTCCATGAGGTACAAAATGAAATTTTGGTTTGTGGACAGCGAAACCCCAAAATCAATCATTTAATTTCTCAAACGACTACTTTTTGTTAAATTTTGTGATTTCGAGAAACGTCCAATTTTCACATATTTTAGGGGATTTGATGTGATTCTTTTTAGGATTTATCTTAATAATTTAGTTTAAGAATATTAGAGGGGTTTTGGGTAGATTTCAAAATTTTTCATTTTTAGTAATTTTCCTTTTTTAGCAATTTCTAATGTAGTAGGAATTCAAAGGTGTTTAGAAAGTTTATATTTTGGATCTTAGTGTCCTAGGCCTATAAATTCTCCATTGTAATTAAATTGAGGCATTAAATTATTGAATAAAGTTTGATTTATTGAGGGTTTTCTCTACCCAATTCTTGGTTTCCTCCCAGAAAATCAACAAGCCCCATTGTTCTTGATAATTTCACTTGTGAAAAACCAATTGGTTCGTTGAAGGTTTCTCTCAATTAGTTAGTTGAATTCATCCCTAACACTTACTGCATCATTGGTCCCATGAGATGATCTCACGAATGAAGTGATATATGACATCAGTGTGTTTGGTTCTCTCATGATACAACTAATTTTTAGTCAAATGTATAGTACTTTGACTGTCATAGTGTACAATAGTCAAACCTTGTTTTAGGCCTAGCTCACCAAGTAAGCTTTTCAACCAAATAGACTCCTTCACTGCCTTAGTCATTGCTATATACAATGCCTTAGTAGTAGACAAAGTAATTGCAGCCTATAATATCGCTTTCCAACTAACTGCACAACTTGAGAGAGTGAAGACATAACTTGTTAGAGATCTCTTGTCATGATCACCTACATAATTAGAATATATAAATTTAATTACACAACCATCAATGTAACGCTCCAAAACCAAGATCACATGGTTTAGTTTCCCGAATATACACTGCAATAAGTGTCACCACCTTCTAAGCGCCATATAATAAGACCTTAACCTTTTTTTTTATCTTTTCACATTTATCTTTATCCATTACAGTGAAATCAATTACCTCTTTAAACTTTTGTACCAGAATCATTAATATAATCTGAGTATAAATCCCCACAATGCTATGTCAATCCCAATAGTAACTAAATATCAAATCTTATTACATCTCATTAAAAATTAAAACTGAAAATATAAAATAAGCAATTAAGTCTTTAGTCTCACTTAACATCCTCTATCCAGCTTAGTCTACTCATTATGGTTCTTATTATCTACATTTTGTTTTCTTTTGGATGCATTTACAACTCAGTAAAGTAAAAACATAAACCAAACAATATGAAAATATGACCAAGACAAAGCATAAAGATATCGATATTTAAAATAACAATAAATACATTATATCTTTACTTATACTTTACCTGTAAATAGTTTAGTAGCTATCCAACAATTAAAACCATTCATTTATCATCATTTATAGTTTCCTTAACAATTTATAATAGTCCATTATATTAACAATCTTTGCTTTTCATTTTTTAATAGTTACATGTCTTTATCTTTCAATGTCTTATCTTGTGTTTAATAATTTCAATGTTCTAGCGGTCAATACTTTGCATTATATCTTTCGAGTTCATGTCTTTCCTTTACAGTTCAATATAATTTTTTTTCCGATTCAATCTTTCATTAAGAGGCCTAATCAATACAGTCATTGTATAATCTCGAAGCGGATAGTCACTGACCAAAACTCACAATGACCGAAGAGTTCGATACAGTCATCGTATAATCCTGAAGCAGATAGTCATTAACCAAAACTTGCAATGATTGAAGAGTGCGATATAGTCATCATATGATCCTGAAGCAGATAACCATTTATTAATTCAAAATGACCAAAGGGTTTGATACAGTCCTTACTTATTTTAACCCAGCAAGAGGGCCCCGTTAATTAAAACCTTTGACAGCAAGGTGACCTCATTCAATAGCTTTTATAGATTTTTAATGCTTTTCATTCCTCTTTTACCATATCTTTTCATCCTTACAATTATCTTCATTACAATATCAATTTCAAATTTTATACCTCACAATTTCATATGCTGTTATGAAAAACAAAACAATCTTAAATGCCTTCAGGTTTAGCAATTTCAAGTTTTGTGTACTTAACAATTAGACATTTCAATGATATTATACATAAGTTCAATACAGAAGATATTTCATAAACAATTCTAAAACAAAGAATGCTTGGCCAATCTATACGATTTCTAAGAATTTCAATGTAATAAAATCAATCTTAGCATCTTAGACATTATATCTATTTTTACAGAATTTTTTTTCATCTTCAAGTTCCCATCTCTTCAATTTTTTTTCCAATTCTTTCAATAGAATTTTATGACTTCTTAAACATGGGTTAAAATCATATTACAGTTCTTAAAACATCACTTAAAATCCTTAAAAAAACATTTTTCCCTTTAAACTCAAACAATAGATTGATTTCAGACCAACAGCTTAAAAGCCGGTAAAAATCCAACATTTGAAAATCAATGGAAACCAATTTTTAAGTTAAATTTAAGAACCTAGATAAAAACAATTGTAAATTTTAAGCATTTAATTACCAATCCAATGAATATCTCGAATCAATTTGGTGCTAGAAGCCTTTTTGCCACGAAAATCCTCAATTTCTTCTCTGAAACCTTACTTTCTTTTCAAAATCCTTTATTTTCTCTTCATTTCTTAATTCTAATGAGTTTCTAGGGTTTGTAGTTTAAGTTTAGGTTGTTTTTATTGAGATAGAAAGTGTCTAAGTCGAATTGAGAAATTTTCTCATTCAAAACTTAAAAAAAAAACATGATTTTTGTATTTAATCACAATTTTTAGACATTTTAAAGTTATTTACGATTTTGCCATTGAACTAAAACAGCTCTAACTTTCTTTATAGAACTTTGTTTTTCGAACTGTTTGTTGTGTTTGACTCTAGAATTCAAAATTTTTCTTTTGGTATATTTTTCATAATAAAATTATCAAGTTTACTATTTTTCATCTAATTTCAAAGGTCTTCTATGTTTTTAGATCTATAATTTTGTTATAAAGACAAATAATGAAAATGCATAAGAAAAATCTTGGGTATTACACCCATTAATGTTATCTGGTGAAATGGTATCTGATCACACCTATTATGATCTCAGTGAGGGAATACCACTATTTCATCCCTAGTGGTGAGGATCCGATCTAAAACTAATTCATCAATTATGTGACCTAATGAAAAGGGTACCTAATCACATCAATTTAAACCCGATGAGGAGGGCTTCCTCAAATATACCTCTTTGAAGGAAAAAGGGTCTCATGTCATAGCTAGTACTAAAACATATAATCTCATCAAAATAAATATATATGTTTTATAAAAACTAACAAGAATTAAAATAAAATAGAAAAAAATCTTTAAAACAGTCCAAAATCATTCTAATCATGCATGTCCTTTGAAACAAAACATAAAACAAGATTTGACCCACCTAATCACATAGCTCTACTGATTTTATATTAAAATTCTTTAAATAATCTTTTAAAATACTTTATCCCTTGAAAACTCATTCAAAAGTATATTAATCTTTGAAAATAGTCATTCTAAAATATAAATAAATCAAAACAAGGTAGAACATCTATATTTTTTTGCAAAACAGGAATCCAATTCATATAAGAACTTAGATAGATCATAAACAAAAGATAGAACATAAGTTTCATTCAAAACAAATTTTCTCTTATGCAAAACATAAATTCTAAGAACCTAAACAAAGTAAAACCTCCATAATTCTTAATAAAACTAAAGATGAATGATTTTAAGAACTTATGAATATTGAAACGATGTAAAGGTGTTCTACATTATTTACAAAATAGATTTCATATAAACTGAGAACCCAAGAGACTTGAAACAAAGCATAACATGAATCAAAACTTGAAAAAACATGAATCAAAGTATTCTAAGAACCTAAGAACATTTCAAAAACGATTCTAAGTGTTCAAGTTTTTTTACCTTTTGATCTGAAAATGAATCACAAATCAAAGCTTCAAGTTCTTCTTCAAAAATCCTTCAAACCCTAGCTTTCTCTTTGATTTCTTTCTCTCCTTTGTTATTTGCATTTTTTGTGTTGTATTATGTCGAAAACTTAAGCTTATATAGACCTTAGAGAAGTCCCAAAACAATTAACCCCCCAAAAATCAAAACCCTAAAAAAATCAAAATTTCCAAAACTAACCACGTAGGCCGATCGATTGGGCCACCTTGGCTTGATCGATTAGGGCTCCTCCCAATCGATCAGATCGGCCAACATTTTTTTTTTATATATAACATTTTTCTACTTGCACTAAAATTCTCATAACTTTCTCGTTTAATGTCACATTCGCCTTCCATTTGTTTTGTTGGAAACTAGACTTCAATACCTTTTTAATGGAATAAAGTTTTTTTGGTACGGCCCTACGTGGGCCTTCATCATCTGCTGCTTGAAGCCGGACTGGCTTGAACTAATTAGAACCAAACTCGTGAACCCAAGCTGGCGACACCACTTTGCATTGCTCACCCTACCCCCTCTAGGGATTTAACCCTAAGTCTTCCCTATGGAAGAATAGAAGACAGATTCCTCAGCCGCTAGAGCACTGGGGTGTTGGCATGGTGTATAATTTGCTCACTAATTCTTTCTATGTTTATACAGATTTGTTTTTAAAGTTTCATAAGTTTACAGGTCATTACATTCACATTTAAATCATACTAAGTGTATGCAAAACACCTGTAACATAAGTGTGAGAAATATGTGCAGGATGTTACAACCTACACTTATCCTTCTTAGTGAACTCTACACCATATATGCTTGGAACACTACTCCACCTTGAACCTAAATCATATCCTGTTTGTGATTGCCACAAACAACCATTGGCCTTAAAGAAGTACCACTACACATACCATCGAAACAATTCAGTCATGACATCATTCGCCTTAATTATAACACAACCAATGCACATGTGTAGCTACCCCGAGTTAACTCACCTAGTTAACTTCAAAGAGAGACCTCGATCTGTCATCTCCAACTGTAGGAATTGTCTCACCATCATGTGTCACCTGGAAACCCATAACACCTATCTTTGCCTCAATTACGAAAGAGACCTTGCACAAGCGTTTGTTATTCCGTGCACTCTATTTCTAGTTGTTACCCATAAAGGTCAAAGGAATACCATTACTCACTGTATTCCCCATCAAACTATACAAATAATCACACTTTTCTCCCTTCATCAAGACCAAACAACCGCGTGTGATTTTCATGGATCTACCTGTAGGTGAATACTTGTAACCCATGGAATCCAACCAGCCTAAGGATATTAGATTCCTTCGCATCTTTAGGACATATGCCACACCATCTAAAGTACAAATTATTCCATCAAACATCTTGATCTTCACCGTTCCAGTACTTGTGATGTCACAAGTGGACCACCTAAGGAAATAAAACCTACCTTCTTCTCTTGTAACATATCAACATATTCTTTCATGGAGCATATATAAACAAGAAAACCTGAATCAAATATCTACTCATCATGAGAAAAAGTGTCCATACTTTTGGAGACTATGAGAACATCTCCAATGTACTCATGTTCCTTTACCAACGCTATATTAGGACTATCACTTTTCTTCCTTTCAACACATTTTGGATAATTCCTCTTTATATGGTCATATTCCTTACAATGAAAATATTACACCTTTTCCTTTCCTTTGGACTTGTTATTCTTAGATCCTCTCATAGATGACCTTTTTTACCAATTATTTATCCAACCAATCAATCCAAAATCTTGATCTCCTTTAAGATTTGGTATCCTCCTAATCTCATTAGATAGGAGCGGTGTTATGACTTCCTTTGAGCTTACTGTATCTTTCTTAAACAGTAACGTTGTCACCAAGTTGTCATAAGAATCAGGAAGTGAGGTAAGAAGCAAAAGGGTCTTGTCTTCTTCATCCACCTTGACATCAACTTTGTGTAATTGGTCCAAGAGCTAGTTGAACAAGTTTAAGTGTTCTAACAGATTCATACCTTCCGCCATCTTCATCCCATAGAGTTGACGCTTCATATATAACTTGTTACTCTTTCCCATGTAGAATTTCTCCAACTTCTCCTATAAAATTGGTGCCAAATCCACACCCATAACATTAAATAAAACATTATCTACAAAATAGAGATGAATTGTGCTGACTACCTTCATCTGCATGTCCTTGAATGTGCCTTTATTTCCCTGCAATACCTTGTACAAACCCTATTGTACTAACACATCCTTCACCCTTCTTTACCAAATAGTGAAAATACCATTTCCATCAAATTTCTCCACAAAAACTAATTGATGGAAGCCTTCATTGCCATTATGAATCAACCCAAGAATTTTAGAAAGTGATCCTTTCAACATAAATTAATTTTACTCATCGATTTCTTCTACTTCCTCCAAAACACAAAATAGAAGCTCTGATATCAATTGATAGCACATTAGAAACAACCCTAAAATTCCCCGTGATGGAATATGGATCTAAACCACTCACGATCTATGTAATAAAGAATAGAACCATAGCAAAGAAATAAACAATCACACAAGACAAGGATTTTTAAGTGGTTCAACGATGTGCCTATGTCCATGGGAGGGAATCAACTTTCTTCACTATGAGAATGTGAAATATGTACAAAGAAGTGTGTTTTTCTGCAAACCCAAAAACCTACACCTTTTCCCCTTGTACACCTTCTCTGTCTCACACTCTAAAACCTTGAAGAAAACCCCCATAAAAAACCCTTATGGATACTCCTTCACATTCCTAGGCCTTTTCATTTATTGGGGTTTTCACCTCTCCTGGCCATCAACCAAGAATCCTAACATCCAATGAGTCTTTAACTCCTATCAAGTGCCAACTGTTGGGTCTTACGGTGCTGGAAATAAAGCCACAACCCAACAATATATTTATGTAGATATCGACTAAATTTTCTACATCCAAATGTATATTTATGCCAATGTCTTATTAAGCTAGGAGGTCAAGATAAACTTGAATTTCTTGATGATCTTCTCGAACCACTCAGCTTCTTTCTTCTTATCTTATTCTCTATTTTCTCTCTGTTCTAGTCTTTTAAGCTATGCTCTAAGTTTGTTGCTAATGGTATCTTCCATTTTGGACCCATTCCTGCATCATCTCATATGTATACACTCCTTGACTAGCTGATGATCAACAATACCAACCATCTCTCCCTAGGCTACTATAGAAACCACATGGATGGACCTAATGTGGTAGTCAAGGTAGTCCTTTCAGAAGTCAAAATCAACCTATTTCCTCTTTGACGGTGGGATGTTGAGTGGTTGCTTCAATGGTGGTGGGTTAATGGTGATGGGTGTGATAGTTTATGAGATGAGATGGAAGGGATGTGATGTGATACTTAAGACCGAGGGTGAGGGATGATGCGAGTTGCTGCAAAGGTGGGTGTTGAGGATGCTAAGATAATGATAGGGCATTGGCTTAAACTGGATAAAGGACTAGCAGATTGTTGTACAAGTTGGGAAGATGATATTTCCTTAAATATGGCTACATTTGGTAACTCTCCCAAAGAGTGATTCTTGCATTTTTATCTCCCAAGATTCCAAAAGAAGCAAAAAACCATTTGGTAAGTTTCTCTCCCCCGATTCCACTCCCAAAATCGGGTTGGGAGTGGAATTTTGGGAGCTAGAAAAAGTCACTTTACTGATTCCAGCTCTTGATTCTTCTTCTTTTTTTCTGATTCTACTACATCTTCATCATTTTCATTGAGATTTCAATTTTTTGTCAATTTCCTTTTTCTGTCGAACCAAACACTTTCCTCATTCTGGAATTCACTCCAAATAATGCATTCTTAGTGGAATCAAGAATCATGAATCGGGAGTTGAAATCCTGGGAGTGTTACTAAACTCAGCCTATATCTCCTAAAAATGAGCTTCCAAATTACTTGGAATGATAGTGGGTGAAACTAGGGGTTGCGTTGACTAGGATGCATCAATTATACGTACTAGGGTATTTCCCATTGAAGCCTAGGGATGGTAGGTTTCTCCTTTCCTCTAGTCGTGCTGAGAGTTGTTGGGTCAAATGGAAGAGAATCAAAACATATCATGTTGATGGAGTAACATGTGAATTGGGGATGTGGTGTAAGTGGATTTTGTAGGATGTTGGTGAATGCGGGTAGGGCTTCATGCTGAGAAGTCTAAATCCAATTTTCCCTTGATCAATTGGGTCTTGCATTCGGTGCTTCAATGTGAAGAATTCATCAGTGGTATGTCCTTGGGACTAGTGGTATGCACAATATTGATCTTGGTTAAACTTTGGCGTGAGGGAACTTGGTAGGGGTATTAGTGTAAGGGGCTGTATTGAGAAACCTTGCTCTACTAAATACTCCATGTGTGTCATTGGGTAAGGAAATGTGTGAACTGCCTTCTCTTCTTTTCATCCAATAATAAGGATTGAATCTTTAAATATAGTCCACCTGAGTAGTGTTGAGGCTGGTGCCGGTTGTTGACTATACTGGTAGTGTTGTTGGTGCTTGCATATAAACCTAACAAACTTGTTGAGGTAAAACTAACTAGTTCTGAGCTATGGGTGGTGTTGTCGACATGACTCAATGTACTTCTTCTAAGGTCTTTCTTTTGCCCGCGGGTTTCTTGAGATGTAGCTTGGTGATGTTCTTAGAGGATGCCAAGGTGTATTGGATGAGATTATTATATATGAAATATTCTACCTTAGTTCTTGCATCGGCTAAGAACCAAGGTAGGTGGGGCTTAAGATTTTAGAAGCATAGTTATCATCTCTTCCTCATAAGAGGTAGTTTTTGTTGAGGAATTGTTAATCCCATGCCAAAAGTATGTGCCTAGAGTGTGAGTTAGTTTGTGAAAAAGGTACATTTGACAATGAATCATCATGTACAAGAATGAAGATTATGCAAAGTCAAGTGGAAGAAGCATCAGCAACACTTAGAAGAAAACCAGAGAAGAATTTCAAGCTTCCTAGGTATATGGTAAAGGTAAACACTTTGAAATTCATAAAGACCAACCAAAACCTAGGTTAGAACTAGTAAGAGACCTTTCTCGAACCTTAGATATGGATCATACAACATGCCTTAGAGTTATAGAGAAAAAATGAGCAAAAACAAACAAAAATTGGAGTTTTGGCAGCTATAACCGAACATAGTAGACCCTATGATCAATCATAGGATCCTATGATTGGTTAGGCAGAATGCAGTTTGTTAGAAAATGGCCAGAGCCCCTCTATGATCAATCAAAGGGAACTCCATGATCGATCATAGATAGGAAAAATCAAGTTTTTCTTATTTTTGAAAAATAAAATTTATTGCCTTTTGTGGGAATTTTTTAGGTTGTTTTGCATGACCATTCCTAGGGTTTTTAACTCTATATATATGTCTAAAAAGTCTGTGAAGAAAAAAATGAGAAAATTAAGTGTTGGGTATAAGCCTCTAAATCACTTCGAGGTGTTACTCTGAAAGAATCTTTCTTGCATTCAAAGATCCATTTTTCCAATCCTTCTTACTCTAGTAAGCTCCATTAAAAATGAAGGATTGTGAGATTGTTAGGTTCAAGCCTGAGGAACCTTCTCAAGAGCTCTGAGAGCTAACCCGCGCTCACAAGGTATTTCTCAAGTTATTGATTTAAATACTTAATTAGTTGCATTTTAAATTTATATCAACTAATCTAGTAGCTTTCACAACTGATTTAAGTAAGTTATTTTCAAATCTATTCTTGCGGTTGAAAAGTGATTGAACTACTTAGTAATATCAACTTATCTAAGAGGCAAAGCATTTAAAGAGCACTGATTCTTTGCCTAATTGTGATCTATATGGTTACATCAACCTATTTGAGAGGCATGAACTATTGGGAAATTTATTTCTCTTAAAACCATATTATTATATTTATTGCACCTCCACCAGAGCCACTAGAGGTAGTTGATTTGTCCTCTCCGAAGACACAAAGGCTTGTTCATACGTTTTCCAGAGACACCAAACATAGTGAAGAAGGTTTTGTGATTAACTTTACCTTGTATCTTTTTGTAAGAAGTTAATAAAACTAACCAGTTCAGTGAGGAGCTTTTGATAGTGGACGTAGGCATATTTTTTGAACCATTATAAATTGCATTTATTTTCTCTTATGATTATTTTATTTTATTTGCATTGTCTGTGAGCCATTTGCACAAGCATCACTCTCTACACTTACATTGATTTAACATTAGCAAATTAAATAGAGTAGCTCAAAAGACTGAATTAATTAAAAATGGGTAATTAATTCCAAGAACAATTTTAGATATCTTATTCACCCCCCTCATGGGAAAGTTGGGAATTAAAATTTGAATTAGTATCAAAACAAGTTGCTCTTCTAGGGTTGAACAACCCGAGTAGATCCCTAACTAGTCCTTGATTACACATGGCCTCCAAGGATGAAGGCTATGCTCCTAACCAACCTCCCTATTTCAGTGGAACAAACTACACATACTTGAAGGCTTATATGATAATATACCTTTGGTTTATAGAAATAGGAGTTTGGAATTCCATTATGAAAGGGTACACCATACCAAAAGGAAAAATCGAGGTTGAGTGGGATGGGAATGAACAAAAAATACATACTGCTAACTATAAGGCATTAAATGTTATTGTCTATGCCCTTAACAAAGATGAATTTAGTAGGGTGTCTAGTATTCTCATTGTAATATAAGTGTGGGATCTCCTTGAGCTTACCCATGAGGGTTCAAACCAACAGTTTATCATTGTTTCTAAGTTTAAACATGTTATAATACATATTGAGGTAGGTCATGGGACAACTCTTTCCATTATTCCTTTGAAACTCTGGGATCTAAACTTTCTTGGGGAGTTAGCCTCAGGGTTAAAACTAAGATCCTTATAATTGACCTTGCTAGGATACTGAGACCTTTTAGCCTCTTGACATAGGCCGTGAGTTTCTCAATCATCTCTCTATCAACACTTGGCTGAACGAACCAATAAGGGGTCTTGACAAGTGGCATCCCATATATGTACACTTCTTTCTCGTCATAGTATTCCTTTTGAAACTTGGGGGTCTAACTAGTTAGGGGTTCTCTATCATGATATTGTTACTGAACATCGGGGTAGGTCCAATGAGTTGTTTGGAGAGTTGGATAGGTGTAAGGACCTAAACCTAAAATATGTGTTAAAGTATTTATATGCTAAACCATATGTGGATACGTGGGACTTTATTGTCCATAATTGAGACTTTTAGAATCTTCGACTAAGGCACTATAGTATAAAAAAAACTATGATGACCTTATGGTTATATAGATAATTAGAATGGTTTATTGGCTTGGAAACTTAATGGAAATGATTATTTTGTAAAAATGCTAAGTAGAAGCATTAAAAAGAAAACATTAAAACATAAGGGACTAAGTAATAATTATTAAAAATTAAAAAACGCAAAATGTTGGCATCGTAGGAAAGGTCCTGTCCACTTCACGAGAGGGCAAGCCAGGTTACTAGGCTTTTTGGGAGTCGCCTCCAATTCAGGTCTTACCAATGGAGTTGGACATTGGCTTCCTTATTCTGGGAAAAGAAGTATGTGCCTTGTGTCTGGATCTAGACCCTTAGGTCTAGAGGGTTTGACTCTTAGTACTGGTCTTGTTTTTCAGAGAATAGAGTAAGCTGTTTTGTTGTAATTAAGGAAGGTGTTAGGCACCCCAATTATCTACATTTTTTGGGTGGCTTCTCTAATCTAACAATTCATAACTGTCATAACTATCAGGAGTTTCCATGGACTTAAGGGTGTATTTTAGGTTGAATAAAGTGTGTTTGATTCTTTGCCTAACTTTTGATTCATAGAAAAAGTGCATTGGGAATCTCACTGATCCCACGCCTAAAATTAGGCCATACACCTAACTTTTATGACCCACACCTTTGGAACAATGGTGGGGCCCCTCTATGAGACATGGAAAGTCAAGGGTGTTTTGGCCTTTTAGAGACTGTTCCACACACTGTTGGGGCTTATGGATCTTCTACCGGTCTTAATGGAAGGGTTTGTGGAAGCCACATGCTTGATGCCCGAATTTCCATATACGCCTTAATTTTATTGCTAACGCTTGAATTTTTCCAGAGGGTAAATTCAAGCGTTGTGGCAATGGTGAGTCCCCTCTTATGACAGAGTGGTCAATAACCAAATAACCTCTCAAGAGGCATTTCCAAGTTTTTTGGGGGTCAGGTGGGCCCTCTGTCCACTTTGAAAAATAGGTATATGGAAATTATAGACTTAATGCCTGAATTTCTACATACACCTAAATTTTGGGGACCCACAGTGGGAGTGAACCACTGCAGAGTCCAGACAGCCCAGGGGACTTCCCAAAGTTTGATTGAAATCCTTGGTGGGTCTAAAGCTTGATTTGTGGGCCCTTGAAGTCCACACCTAAATGTGAAAATACCTTAATTTTAAACCTACATTTGAATTTTTTCAGGCATTGGGTTTTGTACAAAAAGTCCAACAACCATTTCTTTTGCTCATTTGGACACCCTCTTGGTGTCTGCTGGCCATGAAATTTTACAAAGAGATGGGTGAACTCCCTAAGGACTTCTCTTAAAAATTCTAGGTCAAAATGATGGGTGTAGGTCCCACTTTTAGATTTTACAAATAGTGAGTCTAGGTGAAAAACCAATAGAAAACTAGTGATGTTTCTTGTTGCAAACCCCATGTCAAGAGTAACACTTATTAGAATTGGCTACACTTTGACATGAACATTCATAAGGCATATATACACATATTGTAAAAATGGAAAGTTCAAATTATATATACAGAGAGAGATATTTAATTTACAAGTGAGCTAATGAAATTTAAAACAAGAAGTAAGAACAAAAAAATAACTCTAAAATAAGGCCTACAAACTGATACAAAACTTTAAGAAATGTAATGCAATTTTTTATACAAGCCAATATATGATTTAACTAATAAAGAAATAATATTAAATTCAAAATATAGAAAATGTAAAAATTCAAACACTTCTACTACCTCTGTTTGTGAAGTGTAAAAACACTATAGAATACTGGTATTTCAGTGGTCACTTTAGGGGTCAAATGAGGTCCAACTCCCATGAATTTTTACATCATGGTAGGTCAATATGTCAATGACATACCATAAAAAGTTGAGACTCTAACACTCTATATACAAGGAGTTATGATCTTTGCATTGTTACTAGGTCAGAAAAAACCAATAGGGAGAGACAACCTTGTCTCTTCCATACCCCTCCATTAATGGGGCTTAATGAGTCTATGTGACTTCATTCACAGCAGTTAAGGGGAGATAAAAACAGCCAACTACATGGCCAAAATGGTAGGGGATGGGTTAGAACCCTAACCTTCCCAAGGGTTGAAGAATTCTTCCTTCTTCTCTTTTCTCTCTTTCTTTCCTTTTCTTTTCTCTCTTTTTATGGGGAAAATGACTTAACCTCCCCTCCTTGGTCCAAATCCAAGTCTATGACTTGGATGACCATTGGATGGAAAGGAGGGTGGTGGGGATAAATCACATGTGACAATGAGGTCTCACTTGCAATGATGCAAGAGACAAGTGTGTAGAGGAGAGGGGTGGTCAAATATGGGGGTGTGGAGGCCTCTCACCCACACACCTATGGGCTGAGGTGGCCTCCCCTTATTGGATTTGGCTTTTAGGAGAGAGAATGGCCCTTGGATGGAAGCCATGTGGCCTAAGGGGAGAGATGGAGGGTGGTGGTGAGGAGGTGATTTCAATGGCTAGGCTGGGTTTAGGGATGAAGGGTAGAGATGAGGCTAGGGTTCAGGAGAGTAGATCAAGGCTTTACACCTAGGGGGGTTAAGCTGATGTCAAATCAAAGGCCCTAGCTTAACCCACTTTTAGGATATTTTGAAATGTGTAATGAGTTTTTTCATAAACATTAAAAAAGTAATGATTACTTTTTTGAATTAGAACCCCCTTACTGTATGGGTTTACTTTATGGGTCCTAGGGATCAGAAAGTCTTGAATTTATTATGCTTTTTAGGTCTCTCAGATGCTCTAGTCGTAATGCCACTACCGAAATTGAAATCAGATAAGGGTAAGTAGAAGAAAACTGAGTTAAATGACTACAAAAATGTTTTAAACATATAAAATTGAATCTCAGGGCCTTGATACAAAAGGTAACCCTCATGTTTTGTGAAATGCAAGTTCAAACTACTTATAAAAACCAATTCGCAAGTCAAATTTAGTACTAGAAACTCTATTTTGACAAAAGCCAAAACCTTAGCAGAACTGGAACTTGATTTTGCTAAGTCCTATGTGAAAATTTCATGGGCCACAGAGTATTGAAGGACTTAAAGTCTTGGAAACACAAGATCTGATAGACTGGAAAATAGGTTCCTAGGGAATCTTTGGGAGATTTTTAAAAGGTGGTCACTTAGCAAAAAAATACAACCTTGATTCATGAGAGAATGAGGAATTGGGCTAGGCTAAGCCTACAATTGACTTTGTCTATTATACGGTATTTTGAGGACAGGGAAAAACCCAAGAGAATGGGCC
>JAOXJP010161826.1:0-12875 GCA_025762735.1 Platanus orientalis
AGCGGAATGGCGGAACAGGATTCGTGTAGCCGACCCCAAATAGTTGGGATAAGGCTATTTGTTGTTGTTGTTGTTGACTCAACCTAACCCAACCTAGCTTGGGTTGGGTTTGGTGCGCGCGCGTGTGTTTATACGAGTCTAGCTCATGTAGGCTAGATCCTCCCGCAATCCACAAAACAACAGTGTCCCTTGGGGGCTAAGTTTATATCCAATGCGATTGTATTCCAAAAATTTTCGGGTTAACTCATGTGAGACTATTCAAGTTTTACAATCTTTAACTAGTGTTCAAGTAGGTACCTTTAGAGACACTTTTTAATTCACCCATTAAAGGTTTTGAGCATCCAATCATGCGACGTTATTCTTCTCATTGAGGTGAACACAAACCCATGTGGACCCGCCTCAAACGATTTGTGGGTCTCATTTTTATTTTGGCTAAAGATAGCCAAACGATCAGATTTGGCACAGTAAAATTTGGGTACTTTTCAAAACCGTTTCCAACATGTACTCCAATAATTTCAATGACAATAAACTCTCCCATTAACTTTCCAATTTAAAACTCAAACCAATCAAACAATAACTATTCCAAACTCAGCTACAATTTAATTTTTCAATGATAAAGCCCCTCACATGAGGCAGGCAACTTTAATGTCGGATTGAAATCAACTTTACACTCATGCCTCATCTTGTATTTGGCCTGAGTCGCCCCTGAGACCAATTCCTAACTTGGAGCATAAGTAGAAAGTGATGTGGAGAACACGTGACCGTCTTCAGCCATCACCTAAGCTGCTACCTGTCTATCAAACCCACTCCCAATAATAATCGTTAGTACAACAAATATGGCTAGATAAATTACTCAAAAAACGTTAAGCAATGGCTTATTTATTTCATAACAATATTGTTTTAAAAAACTTAAAGTGAGTTCAATTGGGTCCATGAATTTTGTCACATTGCAATCTTCAATGAAATCCTTGGCTGGTGCTCGATTAGGACGGATTTTGATCATGATCAGAGTCATTTGGTGTGGTCTAGAGATCACCTTCACTCTTCTATGAGATAGTTGGCCTCGTATTCTCTGTTGTTGTCTTGTTACGCTTTCTTTTGGTTGTGCTTTTGTTTTATCTTTGCTTTGTTGGGTAGTGAACTTATTTTGTTTTCTTCTCCCCCTTTTCAATGAACTTTGTTCATTCTTCGTATATATCTATATATATATTAGTAGCAATTTTCCCTCAGTGGGACATGATGGAATAGACACACGGTTTAAAACCCCTTACCTTAGACCAATGTAAAAAGCCACTGTTTTGAAATCTTTATATTGAATACAAATGAAACATAGCGAGGCTTCTAAACCCGTCTTCACCTATTAATTACTTACCACTGACCCACTTGCTTATCAATATATATATAGTGATGCTATACAAGAAAAATTCAAGACCACATGCAAAAATTGTTGGATTGTAATCTTATATCCCTCTAAGAAGAGTCCATAATCCAGACTGTAGAGCCTCACCCTACACCTATCCACAGGAGGAAAAAGAAAAAAAGAAAGATTCCAAACCAGTGTTTGTGCCAGGAGGTCCATGGGTTTATTTCATGACATCCCTTCCCCACATTCCTATTTGGAAAAATTCATTTTCAACTGTCATCACTGCACCTACCACGTCAACGTAACACGTAATGAACTCACTGGAAACTTTCACTGTCAATGTGATCATAATATGCAGGGCATCACGATCGATTATACAGAAGATACACTAAGGCCCAGTTTGGTTCCCTTGAATTGTATAGAAAAGAAAATCCCACAAGAAAAGAAAAGAAAAGAATCATGAGAAAAAATGAGAAAACCAACTTTTCATGGTAATCTGACAGCTTAAAAATGAGTTTTTGAGAAAATTTTGTCAGGAGAAAACCTTTTCATGGCAATCAGACCAGGCTTAAGCGCCAATTATTTTCTAACATTCTAGGGCATATGTTCTGTGTTTCTAGTCAAGGTATTGTAGTTGTCAAAAGATTGGCCAGATGGTATGTTGGCACTAGAAGTAGCTCCAAAATATTTGAGCAGTGTTACGGTAAGTCTTTATTAGGAATTAAATTATGGGGATTAGAAGTTGAGACAGAAATGTAGATCTTCTAAATAGATGGAAAGTGTCCTTAGAGACACAGGTCAGTTTGGCTTCAAACACTCCAATGGAGGAGGGCTTGGATTAAGTGAGAATGAATCTCGTGAGAACCGTGGAAACGGCACCAGAGGGGCTGACACATCAGTACCAAAAAGTGATTTGCACTTTTTGGAGGGCACTTGTCACTTTTCGGTGCTGATGTGTCCGTACCCTGATGCCGTTTTCACAGTTCTCACCTAATTTTTAGTGAATGGGGGAGGTCAAGAGGAGAAGGGTCAACTATTGTTGTGGCGAACAAATACAAAATACAGGATTTGAATAAGAATAGGGATTTACTGTTTCGACTTATTTTAACAACAGCTAATGAGGTAACCTGTGCACTTGCTTGGGATAAGTACTTTAAGATTGTATATGACCTACATTATAAAATTAAGCAAACTAAAATGGCAAGTACCAAAAAAATCTCTTGGAAAACGCAGAATATCTGTGTTAGTAACCAGTATGAATCTAGACAGACTGCGCTGTCAATAATAAATCATTCAAAGATATAGGAACATATCTGTGTTTTCTTGAGCAATCCAGTGCTTATAAAAATAAGAAGTTTCAAAATTTTCAAATTTACTTCTCTGTTTACCTACAACGTCCAAAGCGATCCTTCCCAATTGGCCACCCTCCCCAATTCGCTCCTTCTCCGCCCAAGAACGATTCAGTCTCTGAGAAAGAAAGGAAAAAAAAAAAAACCAGACAAAAGCAAAACACGGCAAAAGAAGTTGATAAACATTTCAAGAGATCTCCTAACCAGAGCTGAATTGAAGAACAAGTCTGCAGGCAAGAAAAAGAGCTAATTGTTTGGCCGAAATGATGCAGAAGATATCATTGATGGAGGGCTTAGCGTCCGTATTCGTGCAAGAAGGGCGGGGGGATAAAAACTGGCTTCGTTTATTAGAAATCCTCTGTGCCAAAACAGTAGTGGTTCCTGATTCCGGTTTCAAATTAAAAAAAACCGCCGTTGCTGGAAGCATCTAATCCCTCGACCCTTTCCCGAGAGAGAGAGAGAGAGAGAGAGAGAGCGACTCACGGGAAAGACGGACACTCCGAAACCGTAAAACGCCATTAATTTCCGTTGCAGAAATCATAGCTTTTTCGACACTTGGAGCTCGAAACCAGAACGTTTCAGGTATTTCTCGTTCCATCCGTCGCTCTTCCTTTGGCGGCACTCTATCCACTCCTCCCACTAAAACCCAAAAATTATTTAAAAAAAGGGTGAAAAAATCTTGAAAACCCTTAACCCTAACTCAAATCCAATCCAAATAAAGACCAAAAAAATGAATGCAGATTGCACACATGTCCTCCAATTCAGAGTCTGCAATCACCAACTTCGTTCCAAAAATAGAAAACTTCCACTGAATCCGAACCTTTTCTTCTTATCATCTCCATTTCGTGATTGCCGAGCGTCCACCATCCATCGATTCAACCACCCACAGAGAAATTTTTTTTGCTTTTTTTAATATAAAAAGCCCAAAACCCTAACCCAGTGACGAACACAAACGTTTCAGTAAACTGTGGCGTTGGTTTTAATGTCGGCTGTTCCCGGAAAACCTAACGTTGTCACAATGCAAGGAGACAGGAACGACGACGAGTCTGATCGGAACGACGCGAGTCATGACCTTGTCGCCGCGACGAGTTTCGGAGCGAATCGGAAGAAACGGATGGCGAGGCTGAGGCGAGTCACCCCCAGCAACAACCTATTGCCTTTTGCCTCGTCCAGCTCGCACGTGCAAACGTTGCCCGTCGTCGAGGATCGCTCGTCCCTCGCTGCACGTGTGAGCATTACTTGTCTAGAATTTTTTCTTTATTTTTTTATTCTTTTTATTATATTTTCTTCTTTTATCATTTCCCGAGTCACTGCCGAAATTTTTCGATGGCGATCCTGTTTCTGTAGGGTATCGGGTGGCTTTGATAGGTCGATTGATTTGAGCTGATTTTTATCTTTTATTTTTTGATTAATTTCTTTTATCTGTTTCTATCATTTAGGGTAAAATATACAAGAGAGTTCTATTTTTTTTGGGTATATATGTTATTTATTCTAGGGCTTATTTTAATGAAACTTTTTTTATGATGAGATGATGCCTGAGACATTTTTAAGCTTTATTCATTTATGTTTCAAGAAGTGTTAGCTTGTGTTTAATTTTACTTCATAATGTATGTTTTTTAATTGATTTCCTAGATTTTGTAATTTGGGTGTTTTAAATATTGTTATCTTATTATCTTCCTGCTTATGCTTATTAGACAGTGTCTTCCTTGACTTGATTACCTTTTGAAGAAGAAAAAAAAAGTCTTGCTTTATTCCATTCTTAAAGTGCGTTCAAATTTAGATATGATAGTGGAAATATATAATCATGTGGATGATTTGATATGATTTCAATGAGCTTCAACTCCTTACCTAAAATAAAAACAAAAAACAAAACAAAACAAAATACAAGAAGGTTATAAGAGATAGATACATAGAGACAGATCGGATAAGTTGTAAGAATTGTTATAGCCTCCCCTGGCAACATCTGATCATACTTATACCCAACAATTTTAAGTGGTGGGAATTTTGTATCAATGAAGTTTGGCACAATCCAATTTTTTAATGTGGGGAAGAAGGTGTTAGAAGTGAAGATCTGGCATGATTCATGGATGCTATAGTCTCAATAGTAGCAAAACAACTCATCAATTGATGACAGAGAGAAGAGTGACTTATATGACAAAATTAAAAATTCATCAAAAATAAAAATATTACAAAATTAGAAGAGTTTCTACGTATCCTTGTGGCATTATTACTTTTACCGCATTCACGTACGATAATAGATACCAACGGTAACCGTTATACATATTTTACAACAAAAAACACGTTTTACATACAATCCTTAAACCAAGGATAAATATGAAATATGAACTTACTAAGATTGTCTCATACTTTCATGTTTGTAATAACAATGTGATGATTACTGTCCCACCAACTCCATATTACTTTTTACTAAAAAAAATCATTTTATTCATCAATTAATTTTAAGTTTTATTCTTTTGTTGTGAGGAGTTGTAATTTTTCTATCACTCATGTTTCTTTTCTTTGTATTCATTGGCTTACGAATATTTGTTTGTTTGTTTTCCTTGAATAAAAAATCTCATTTACCTCCTAATAAAAAGTATTATTTTCTTTTCGTTTCATTAAATTGTTCCAAAATTCATTGTAGGACATGTCGAACGTAAAGATACGATAATCATAATACTAATGATGACACAAAGACACATGGAGACTATTCTAATTTGCTATATATGTGATTAATGTTTTTGTCTTTATTCGATGACTCGTTTTGGTACTAGGACTGTACCATCTACGAATCCTACCAAAAATTCCCTGTTAGCTTATCTGAATACATGTTTTTGTCCACGTGAGGAAGTTACTTCATTGATATAAAATCACCGACATTCATAATAGATGAGTACAAAAACGATCATATGTTATTAGATGAAGCCATTACAAGTATCACATTTTAACATCTTTGTCTTTCGTCATCCTCTATGCCTCAAATACCATGAAAACATGTAGGCTACGTGTTTTTTGTTATTTTTTTTATTGTGTAGCATGCATGTTTCCATGGCATTAAAGCCACTACAGGGTGCAGAAAGAGAAAACGTGATAGTTGTTATGACATCCTCTAGCAACATCTGGTCATACACATACCCAACTAATTCGAATATCGGGAATTTTGTGTCAATAAAGTTAACACAATATAACTTTCTAACGTGGAGAGAGAGAGAGAGAGAGAGAGTATACCAAGTTTAGCTAAAAGGGTAAGTCATCAAAGGATGTCTAAGAGAAGAGCGATATATATGGCCAATTTGAATAGGCCATGTGTCCCTATGGCGTTACTGCTATTATCTGTGTGCATTATTAAATACCAACGGTGACCGTTATGCATATTATTGTTAAACCAAGGATACTATGGAATATGCACTTACTAAGATCATCCTCTACTTTTTTGTTTGTAATTACAATGCAATAATTATCGTCCCAATTAACTCCATTTATCTATCGAATTACTATAAGCTCAATTCTTTTAAGTTTTGATAGTTTGTTCCTAGATGATTCATTGTAAGATGCACCAAGCATAATAATATGATTTAGTAACAATGCTACAAGGACACATAAAATTCTTGTACTTTCCATATATGTCAATATTATCTTTATCATCATTTGATGATGCATTTTGCTATTAGGACTATACCATCCATGAATCCTATCAAATCTTCCCTTTCATTTAAACCTAACATTTAGGAGCTTAAGCTCAATTCATTCAATTTGAAAATCATCATGATTTCAACTTTCCATAGCAAGGATGGAAGGCTCAGGGATAACATTAGAATTCCATACTCCTGAAATGTGATACTTGGCTGTGATGGCCATTAAAAAGTGAACGACCTTGTTGCTAGCTCTAGAAACATGGGAAATTTGGATATTGAGGAGAGTGTTTACAGTTTGTCGAGTCTTGAAAAAGGATTTTGATATGCCAAGGAAGATCATTATTATTAAGAAGGTTGACTATGGAGAGACAATCTCCTTCAAAGGTTACTAAATTTAACGGTGAGGACACACACACACACACAAGTGAGAAAATGTGATACCTATCATGGTATTCTTTAACAACATCCAATCATAATCATGTCCATCAATTTTGAACATTGAAAATCTTGTATCAATGAATTTGATACAATCAAACTTCATAGTGTGAAAAGAGTGTGTGTTAGGATTGACTCTCTCTCTCTTTCTCTGTTTGGTAGAAAGAAGTTTATTAATTATTTGGAAATTTGGGTACAAGTTATTGCATCATTGTGCAATATTTTTTACAACAAAGATGGCATTTTTCCTGTGCAGTCAAGGGTTCATGGCAGTCAACTCTATGTTTTGCTAATGCATGGGCCGCATTATTTTTCAATCTACTAAATTTTCCAAATTAAATGAAACCAAACAAAGGCATAATGTTCTTATAGTCCTCGATACATAACTGAATTTTACTAGAACGCTCCTCCAGACTTTTTTTCAAACTAGTCACTTACATTGAGTCTCCTTCAACTATCAGTTTACATATCCCCATTGCAAAAGTTGCTCTTAAATTATATAATGCCTCTTCACATTCCGCTAACAGTGGTGAGCATATCATCCTTCCTCCAGTTTTTGTTATTACTGATCATTTGGCATATCTGATTATGACTCCCATTCCAGCTTGCCATTGTGGTGAAGAAAAAGACTTATCCAAATTTAGTTTCAGAAAATCATCCTGTGGATGTTTCCATTGAGCATAATCCTTAACATTTTCTGTATGTCTGAGGAGGATTTATTTCTCTAGCTCCCTTTTTAATTTTGAAGCATTTTCCATAATTAATTGCATATTAAAATTTTTTGCTTTCAAATAATATCAAGTTCATGTTTTTCCAAATATGATAGCATATAATAGCAACATACTCAAATGATGAAAATAAAATATTTGGTAGGGTTCATGGATGATATAGTCCCAATAACATAATGAGTTATCAAATGATGTCAAAGAGAAGAGTCTCCAATTATCCTTGTGGAATTATTACTATTATCACATTCATGTACATTATTAAATACCAATGGAAACCGTTATATGAAATATGAACTTGCTAAGATTGTCTCATATTCTCTTGCTTGTAATAAAAATGTGATAATGATTGTCTGAACAAACTCAATTTTATTCTTCGAATTATTCTGTTCTTTTAGTTTTGTTAAGTTTTTCTTATATGATTCATTGTAAGATGCGCTCAGCATAAAGATAAATGCAAGACAGGATTCTTTCTCTAATGATGTCAAAGAGAAGAGGCTCCATTTACCCTTGTAGAATTATTACTATCATCACATTCATTCATTATTAAATACCAACGGTAACCGTTATATGGAATATGAACTTACTATGATTGTCTCATACTTTCTTGTTTGTAATAAAAATGTGATAATGATTGTCCAAACAAACTCAATTTTATTCTTTAAATTATTTCTGTTCTTTTAGTTTTGTTAAGTTGTTCTTATATGATTCATTGTAAGATGCACTCAACATAAAGATAAGTGTAAGACAGGATTCTTACTCTATCTGTTGGTGATATACCAGTAGCAAAGCAACGTAGGATCACAAGTTACTTCCGACTATTTTATTGACAAATAGAGTGGATTTGAGGAACACAAATTCATGTAGCTGACCCAAAGTAGTTGAGATAAGGTTTTGTTGTTCTTGTTGTTGTTGTTGTTGTGGGTAGCAACCGGAAAATTAATTGTTTTGTTATAAGTTTATCATCTGCACATTCAACAATTTTACAGCTCAACTCGCCAAAGTTGACGTTCATGCTTTATTTCGACTTTGATTTGGAAATGCTGTGATTGATCCGGTACTGTAGGAAATTGAAGCAAGAAGGTTCACATTTCTTTTCGAAAAGGAACTCAAGAACAGTGATGTGAGCTCTCTTGGGAGAATGGTAGTCCCAAAGGTATGATTTTAAGCTTTTTTCTACACTGCAAATGATATTATTGGAGTCGTTTGATATTAGTGAGCAATAAGTGCATGGTGACCAACAGATTCCATGGTATCCTCATGGTCTCAAGTGAACTCACTACAACTGTATTCAGGGCTATTAGTCTGTAACCTGCCAATCTAAATTAACCCGCATTGTTTTTATACACCTATTCCACAACTAGAATTCATTTGATCTTAGAACTTTATGAGAGTTATCATGTCGAAACTGGATTTCAGAGAGCAGCCGAAGAGTTCCTCCCCGTCCTTGATGCTAAGGAAGGGTTCTTCATCAACATGGATGATATGGACCTTCTGCGGGTGTGGAACTTCAAGTACAGGTTTGAGTTTGTCTGCTTTTTAGGACAAGGTTTCCTCACTACTGGAATTGTCATGGTTGACTCATGTCTCTCCACTTTTATACAGGTATTGGCCTAATAATAATAGCCGAATGTATGTACTTGAGAACACTGGTGAGGTCATCTAGCCTCTTTAACTTGAGCCATGGCCAATTGTTTTACTGTGCATCCCCATAGAAACATTAAAAATATTCATCTTGCTGTAAAATCTTGCCAGGGGAGTTTGTTAGGCTGCATGGCTTACAACTTGGAGACTTCATTATGCTGTACAAAGATGATCTAAAGGACAAATATGTAAGATGGGTTTTCTGAGATATTTAATTTACTTCCCCCATATTCATCGACTTAAACTCTTCTTGACTACTAACCATGCCTTCCTGTTCATTGTTTCTTAGGTCATTCGAGCTCGAAAGGCTTCAGATCAAGATTTAGTTTCTGATTATAGAAGGAATGGCATCTTTGGTTTCAACACTTACAATGATTGCTTTATTCCTGACATTGAGGTAAATAAATCTAGCTACTTCCCTGTAAATATACCCACAATGGATGATATGGGCATGCCATTTGTCTGCGACAATGCCTTCATGGATGAATTTCCAATGAACTTTCCGGGTGGATCAGTGGTGGATGACCCAAGGCTTGAACCGATAACAAGCTTTGGATCTGTTGATAACGTCTCTTTTGACGACTTCTTGTGAAAGGAATGGCAATGTTGCTGCTGTAATAAGCAATAGCCAGCTCTATATAATTCCTAAAGCTATGGGGTGACTTAATTAATAGCATTGGAACAATGTACTTCATATTATTGGCACATTTGCAATAAATATATATGAACTAAGTATAGCATCTTATGTTTATTTCTTTTGGGTAGCTGAGGTAGATAGAGCCATTATCTCATGGTGTCCACTCAAAGTTTCTTTTCAACTGTGGTAGGCTTAATGGTACATAAACAGCCAAGAAACAAGAAGAAAATATTAGGCCGTGTTTGGTTCACCTTTAATGAAATGGCATTTGAAGCCACAAGGTGATAGCTCAAAATGATCTCATTTAGAATCATATCATTTTATTAACTCAAATTAGAAATAAAGTCATCTTAGGTTTTTTTTTTTTATAAAATGAAATGATCTAGGCTGTGTTTGGTTGCCACCTGTAGCGAAATACTTTCATTTTAAGTTTCCATAGCATTTGAAGCTATAAGGGATGGTTCATAATGAACTCATTTAGATTCGTATTGATTCACTAAATAAGATTAGAAATGAAGTCATCTTAGGTTTTTTTTTTAATGTTATCATTCATATTTTGGTGATGAATGTAAATTAGTCCATTTTTGTTGGGGCTCATATGCCCTCAGGTACTATGGCAAACCAAAATGAAATGATTTCATTACAAGTGACAAACCAAGCGTTGGGTTAATGAAATCAAGCAATTTGAAAAGCCATTGGCTTTTTTTTCCTTTTGTTTCATTCCTCTTCGTTCTTTTTTTTTTTTCCAGACAAAAATAGTGAGAAGAAAAGCCTGTCGGATTTTTTTCCACCTAATGGTCGTGTTTTGAAAAGGAGCTCTTTCTAGCATTTCTCTCGTACGTGGAAGTTTATATTGCCCTTCCTTCCTTGCTTGATTTATCTTCTTTATGCCACAAACACTTTTGAGCTTTCCATATTTCGTACTCAGTCCTCATACTTTTCTTCTTATACCCCCTCTCCTTATTCCAAACTTCAGTGCCCCGTATTCTTTTTACTTTTTTTTTTTTTTGGGATAAGTGAAATGTATTATTCTTTCTTTAAGTATGTCAAATTAACAAACCCTTTTTAAAAATTGCAACTAACCCCATTACCCATAATTATTTCTTCAATGACCTACCAACACTGTTTTGCTTATAATAATAGTCTACGTGAATACACAGGGTACTTATTGTGCATGTATTAATACAATCTTTGTTATCCATGTGCATTTATAGAGGCATCCTGTGTCATGCGTTTTTTTGTTGATAAACCTGTGTCATGCATTGATTGGTCCTAGTATGGTATCTCTCCAGTCCAATTGGAGATGATTCGAGCTCATATATATATATATTTTTTTATCCTGTAGAGAACTTGACAGGTTATTTACAAAACATAAAAATTTCTACATCCATGACTGTAGACATGTTCACCTGAAAAGGAGATTCAATCCTATGATTTTCTGCCGGGTATACGTTATAGAAGAAATTAATGTTATAAGTTTATTTTAATACACAATAGATGGTTATGATTTGGGAGCCGTAACCTCTGGTCTGCTCTCATCGTGCTCTACAGTGCTCCATTTATGGTGGGAGCCACATGTGTCCTCCACATCACGGAGAGCTAAACCAAGAATAACAACCACGAACCTAACCGTTAGAAATAGAGGACACGCGGCGCTCCCAACTTAATGGAGCACGATGGGAATGGACCAGAGGGAGGATACGGTTCCATTGATTTGGAGATATTGAAACCTGTGGGGGTTAATAATTGCACCATAGGTTTGGATTCAAGACATTTCTTTACCTGCGAACAACTTAACACCGACACTTACCTGCCTAGTAGACTTGATTATTTTGATCATTAAATGTGATTTTTTCTTCATTCTTTTTTATTAATAATTGTGTGAACCTTTGAACTAGAGTTCACTAGATACGAGGGAGCAAATTTGCTGTGACCAAAATTAGTATGATCGTTGTGTGACTGCAACACAGGCTGACATATGAGGTGTATAGAGTTTTTTTTTTTGGGTACAGCCCCACATGAGCCTTCATCATCACAGCTGCTTGAATCAGAACTGGCCTGAGCCAGTTAGAACTCAAGAATCCAAGCAGGCGACACCACTTTGCACTGCTCACCCTACCCCCCTGCTCCCTCCCAGGGACTTAACCTTGGGTCTTCCCTATGGAAGACAGATGCCTCAGCTGCCAGAGCACTGGGGTGTTGGCATGTATAGAGTTAGAAAGCATTAGAAGAAGTATTCAAATAAAAAAAAAGTTCCCAAAATGGAGGCACCAAATTGAAAAACACATCACTTGTCAGTGTGATGCTCAAGGCACACAAAGTAGTCACACCAATTTTGATTACATATTATTTGCTCCCTAGAGATATGTGTATGTCGTGTGCTTGATAATGCATCGGACTTGGGGTGGATTATGGTCAACCCGACCCATCTGCCCTGTGAACGAGGTAGTTTGGGGCTGAGTAAATACAGTGGAAAGAAGTTATTTAAGTCTTCCCCCTTTGTGCGTATGTGTAGATACCAAGACATAAAAACCTTGAACCACGAGCCTTAATAAGATTTATGAGTTGCTGACTGCGGCACCTGGCTAGGGCTGTTAATGAGCGGAACTGGCTCTGCTCAGAATTCCTGCTTGTTGTGAGCTGAGCTTGAGCCTTGTTTCAAACTTGTAAAGCCGAGCCTGCCCAGAACTGCAATAGAATCAACTTGTTCAAAGTTTGGCTTGTTAAGGGTTTTATTTATGCAATGAATACATATAGAGGTAGTTTTTTTTTGGAAGGAATCTAAACTCATTTCATTCCACTATCATTCTCTTGAATACATGATTCCATTATTATAATAGATACTAAAACATTACAGACCTTCATCCTATTCCAAACTTAAGCAATAATATACAATGGGAACTTGGATTCAGTAGCACAACTTAGAGAGTGGCTAAAGTTGAAATGACATTAGGGCTGACACATCAGTGCCAAAAAAGTGAAAAACATCCCCAAAAAAATGTATATCACTTTTTCAGCACTGATGTGTCAGCCCTAATGTCATTCCAACTTTAGCCACTCTCTAAGTTGTTGTACCTAATCCTTAAG
>JAOXJP010161837.1:0-12874 GCA_025762735.1 Platanus orientalis
AAGTAAAGGAAGGTAAAGTTGTATGATCATCACCTGAATCAGGAATAGGTTCTGAAGTCGACTCTTGGTGAGGATTATGAGAAATTAAGTCCTATATACCTCCTTATATCTCATGTTTCCTTCTCCTCGTATACACTTGTAGCTCTTGCTCCCCCTTGTTTCCAGCATCTCATTTTCCATCAAAATGAAAGGACGAGACAAGAACAGGAAGAGGAAGAGGAAGTGAAGACAAGGACAACTCTTCATTAGACACCAGCTCCCCCTAAAGAGATGTCGCCCGTGAAGCAAAGAATGGAACAGATTAAAAAAACGACATCACGAGATACAAAAAGACGATAGGTGGAAGAATGGTAGCATTTGTACCCTTTCTGATTGACACCATAACTGAGGAAAACACATTTTAACGCTTTGGGTTAGTTTGGTACGATCATGCTTGGGCACATGGATATAACACACACAGTTAAAGGTTTTTGGAGGTAAGGGAAATGAATAACGGTGAGTCAAGAACCAAAAGCTCAAAAGGGGATTTATGGGAAAGTACACAGGTAGGCATCCTATTCATGAGATAGACTGCACTGAGAATGGCTTCAAACCAAAAAGTCTTAGGTACATTCATGGTGAACATGATAGCGCGTGCAATTTCCAATAAATGACGATTTTTTCTTTCAGCTACCCCATTTTGTTCAAGAGTACCTGGACAACTGCTTTGGTGAATAATCCCAGACTCATCAAGAAAGGAAGAAAAGTCACGGGAGATGTACTAACCCCCATTATTAGATCTGAGAATTTGAATTTTGGTTTTGAACTAGGTAGAAACCATGGAATGAAATGACTTAAATGCTGCAAACACATCACTTTTATGCTTTGACAAGTAAACCCACGTCGTGTGGGAACAATCATCAACGAATGTCACAAAAAATCTAAATCCAGAGAGAAAAGTGGTAGGAGATGGACCCCATACATCAGAATGCACAAGTTGAAAAAGAAGTGAACTTTTATTTTTATTACTGATTGGATAAACAGATCTACAATGTTTTAGCCAATTGGCAAGGTTCACATAAGAAATTGCAAGCTGAAGACTGAAGTAGACAACTGAGGAAACATTTTTCTTAAGACAAAAAAAGACAAGTGCCCCGAGCAGCGATGCCAAGTGAGCAGATCAGATGATCCAGATGAAACATCTTGTGTTATTGCAAACAAAGCTACTAGTAACTACGAGTCTAAGAGGTAAAGACCATCTTTCTCATGCCCCAAACCAATCATCTTCTTCATCACCATGTCCTGAAATACACAATGAGAAGGGAAGAAAATAACACAACAATTAAGGCTTTTGGTAAGGGAACTTATAGACAAAAGATTTAATTGAAGTTAGGAACATGCAGTACAGAGGATAACTTTAAAGTAGGAGTGGCAGGGATGTCCCCTTGTCCAGCAATAGATGAAAGGGAGCCGTCTGCTATGCGGACTTATCCTTCCCTGAACAAGTTTGATAAGTAGTGAAGAGAGAAGACATAGGACACTCCTGAATCTATAATCCAGGAGGACTGAGGACCTGAAGTAGAAGCAGATAGGGCTGATGCAGATGTACCTAAATAAGCAGATGATGAAGTAGGTCTAGTGGAAGAGTGGTCGAGCTGAGAAACAAATCGGTAGTGTGCCTCAATCTCATCTCACGGGAGACTACCCTTTGTAGTGCCCAGGGGCATAGAAGCTGATGAAATAGGGACTATCTCCAAGTTGATTGAAGAAGCGGAGTTAGCATTTATACGCATACTCAAAAACCGGTCACCTCCTCTACCATTACTGGATCCGCCACGCTGAAAACCCTGAGTTGGTAAATCATGGGGCCAGCCATGGAGTTCCCAACACTACTCCTTGGTATGTCTATACTGACCACAGTGTTCACATTTGAGTTTGTCCCGATCCTCAGAAAAAAGAGTGAACCTTCCACCATGCCCACGCTAGGAATTCCCACCTCTGCCTCCCTTGGTAGATGTGGAAATAAGTGCAGACTTGTCATACACAGGAGGCATATTCATTACTCCTTGGCACCTTTCATCTTTATGAATGTGTGAATACACTTCATTCAGTGATGGGAGGGAATCTTTGGCAAGAATGAGACCCCTAACTTGCTCAAACTCAGAGTTGAGACCAGCCAGAAACTCAAAAATCTGTATATTCTCCATATGCTTCTTGTATTCATAGTGTCATTCACACAAGTTGGACGAAAAGTAGTATAGTGTTCTAATTCATCCCACATCTTTCGCAATGAGGCATAGTAAAGAGTGAGTGGCAATCCATTCTACTTGAACTGGGAGATTACCTGGCATAAGTCAAACTTTTGTTGTGTAGTCAATTTCAAAGTAAGATTTGGCCAAGGCATACCAAATCCGATACGCAGTCTCCAAGAAAAGGTAGTGATCACTTATTTCCGGCTTCATCGAACCTAGCAACCAGCCCTTGACCGTAGCATTCTCAGTTTTCCATTTCCTATATTGAAGGTCCTTATCCAGCTTCTCAACATCCCCAGACAAATAATTTTCCTTATCTTTACCTTCAATATAAATAAGAACAGACTTTGACCATGTTAAATAATTGCTACCATCAAATTTAATAGTACTAATTTGTTGTGGAGTCATCTCCCCAGCAACCTGGAAATTTTCAACATTCCTGGTACTAGTCTCACCAGTATGGGGATTCGTTTTTGGGGTTTCTTCAGCCATGTCCGACAACAAGAACAAGTATCAAGAGTGTTTAGGTGCCTGTAGCAAGGAGGAAGAGCACCAACAGAAGCTCACGTTAAAACAAGGGGTATTTTTCAGATCTGGGAACACGATAACCCCCACAAAACCAGCCAGAAGCCTCACAAAACCTTGGAGTTACACACCAAAGCTCAAAAAAGGATCAATCGTGCAAGAGAGAGGGAGATCTCTTCACAACACAAAAAAAATCCCAAATATGGCAAAAAATAGGTATGGCGACAACTTGGGAGCACCAAACTCAACACCACGCGCTCGAGTCTTCTCTGTTGTTCATGAAACCAGTTTCATTAGCATTTTGCATCATAGAGCAACCAAAACGACCCATGCTCCCTACCAAAAACTTGTCAAATCGAGCCCAGTTTCAAAAACTCCAGATCGTGGATTTTTTCTGAAAAATCTTTGAAAAATCGAAATATGGTGGTTATTGATCTCGATTGCTATTGAGAGTATAACCAAAAATCAACTAAAATCATGTTCTCTAAGAATCATGAGAGAGGTCCCCTTCATGGAGGTGTCCATACGGTCCGTACGGATGCTAACGTCAACCATACAACTGCTGATGCTAGCAACAAGGTGTACCCAGTATTCCAATCACTGTTCCACGCTCTGATACCAACTTAAAACCTACAATTACTCAAGGAAGAAGGAGATCAACAAAGAAAAGTACAAAGATAAAGAGAGGAGAAAAAAAGAGAAGGTTTGAGAAATACGTACACGTATAAGTATTTTCCTCACACTGTAGCCTCTTTATTTATATTATTTTCATTTATACACCAACTACAATGGTGTATAAACTTCATGACCAAAGTACCCTCATTATGGTTGTATATGTATTCTCTATGGTATACTCTAACAACAAACTCTTTCCTGCCTTTCAATTTCTTTCTGTTTTTGCTCTTCTATCTCTAGAAGTTCAACTTCAAGACAATTTTGATATCTTTTGAGAGTCTGATAATCCAAGCTATAAGGAAGAAGGCTTCAACCTTTATTATATACTTAACTTTATCAAGGTTCAATCTGATCGCAAATTCTGATCTCTTTTGCAGTTTCTCAATATACAACTCCTAAGATGGTGGTTCGTAACACCCCATGATGTCAATGAAGTCAATTCAGAAAGGACCTAGAATTTCAACTAGATGAAACTAATTGATAAAACCTAAAGAATAATAGACCCACACGAACCCAACTAAATAGGAATTAGTTGGAACCTAACACTGATACCAAAATTGATGTAGGATAACCCAAAAGCCTCACAAGTGTTAAAATTGAAAGTGCAAAAGCAAAAGTTTAAGAATTGAATTTTAAAGCAATTTCAAGTAGCCACAAACTATGAGAAATCAGATAATATAATGATAAAAAAGATATTAGAAGGATTTAAAACGGAAAAGAGGAATAAAAGAGAGAAAATGAACTACAATGGATATTTCTATAATTTTGGATTGAAAATCCAAAAAAATACCAAAATGCCCTTCTGACACGTCAAAAAATTCCAAAATTTTTAAGGCATATTTTGACATGTCCAAAAGTCCTACAGTCCAAATTTCATGATACTTGAACAAGTTTTACTAGTTCAAATCATGAAATTTCAAAAAATAGAAAGTCCTTAAATGGAGGTTTTATTGAAAACCATAAAATTTTGGTTTTCCTAAAGAAGAAGATAAAGAAGAAAAAGAAAGAGATTAGGAAGTTACTTGGGAGGCTAAGGGAACTCACGTGTGCACTGAGGGTGCTACAACCCGTTGGAGAGAGGAGAGGGAAGCCATGAGAGTGGCATCATCCTATGAGAAAGAAGGCGGCCCACGGCCACTTGAGATACCACCCAATATCACACAAAAATTTTCTTACATCTTCACTCTCTTAATCAAGGCGAAGGGGTACCTTTAAATAGGCTTATATCTAGAAGAATTTAGAACTTTCTAAAAAAAGTAAAACTTGCTAAAAATTACAAACTTTAATCCTACGAAATACTAAAATCAAAACTTGTTAAAAACATGAACTTCTAAATTCTTAAACTTATTAAAATACACAAAACTTACTGCACAAGATTTCCTAAATCTAATACTTGCTAAAATCCAAAATTTTCTAATCCTAAAATAGCGAAAACATGGAAATACCCAAGTTGTTAGCCAACCACATTAGTGGGTCCCATACTTTGACTTATTGACACAAAACACTAGTCACGTTACACTGATACCCCTTCAGTAATTTGGTCAAAACTTTCCCAAGTTACCTTGGAATTGCACAATCTTGGTCTCATTAGAAAGGTAAATAAATAGCCACTCTAATGACACCAAAATCAAACCAAAAGTTTTGACCCTTGAAAACTTGAGCTAAAAGTAAGTGACGTGATTACTCTCTAAAAAAATCTCAAAAAAACGTTAGCACTATTGACCTTATTGCAGACATAAAATAAATGCCCCCCTTACAAGACCCTTACTAAACCCACATAACATTCTTACTTGAATCTAGCTCTCTTGTGAGGCGGCACATGCATAAGTCTTGCTAGATTGTCCACACCAATAATCAAGTTCCTCCCTGCTGTAGCACAAGAGAGAGATCCCAAAAATTGATGTACAATAATTTCAAGAAGCTCAAACAATTATGAAAATCAAAGTGCAGAAGCAAAATAATTCAAGAATTGAATTTTAAAGCAATCAAATAGCCAAAAAGTAGGGGAAATCAAAAAATAGAATGGTAGAATAAGTGTTAGAATGAAAAGGAAAATAAAAGAAGGAAATAAGGAAAAAAGACCCAAAATAGTATTTCTATAATTTTTGGCAAAAAATCCAAAAATTACCAAAAGACCCAAAAGGGTATTTCTATAATTTTTGGCAAAAAATCCAAAAATTACCAAAATACCCCTTTAACACGCCAGAAAATTCTGAAATTTTTAGAACAGTTTTCTGACGTGTTCAAGGGTTCTACAGTTAAAATTTCATGAAATTCTGATAAGTTTTTATAGATAAAATTAAAGAATTTCATAAAATTTGAAGTTTTATTAATGGAGGTTCAAGAAGAAGATAAATAAGAAGAAATGAAAGAATAAAAGAAAATAGAAAGAAGATAAAATAAAAGACAAAAGAGAATAGGATGTACCTTGAGGAAACCACCAACCTCAAACTTGGAAATCACCAACCAAGCCAAACTTTAAGCACAAGGACTTGAATACTCTTCAAGCTTGAAGAAGAGACGAAGTTTCACTCATAGAGAGCAAGAAAACAACTAAATTTTTTATTCATTCATTCATCTCAACTACAAAAACGTGCAGCTTATATATAGGCTCACAAACTCATGAAAATAACAAGAAACCAACTTAGAAACTCTTATACTAGTAGTTTACTTGATACATAAGACTTTCCTAAAGTCAAAACTACTAAGAACTTCACTTTCTAAAAACAAAAAGTGTAAAAATCAAGCCCTTCAAGAAAATTTTGTCCAACACTCTTAGAGGGTCCCACTTTGACTTCTTGACTCTAATATTACCAAAATATCATTGGCAATAATGCCTTATTACACAAATACCCAAAAACAAAAATTAAAATGATCCTCATGTCCTAAACTCTAATAACTCATGAAATATGAACTAAAACAGTAAACCAACTCAATAAAAACTCTATCAAGTGTCCAAAAGATGTTCTTCCATGTGTTTTCTCATGTGTGGACCCCACCGTGACCCATGTGGGTCCCACGTGTCCCCTAATGTCCGCATTGAACCCCCCTTGTTCGAAAAAACTCGACCTTGAGTTTTGTAGAGGGAAAGGATCAACAACGTTGGGAAGCTCGAACCACATAGCCATATACCAAATCCTCCCAGGATCAGATTATGATGTAATCCTATCATGTCTTGTGAACATCTGACATGGGAAAGACCTCATAATATAGCTCATTTGTCTTCTGATAATTAACTAGTAGGGGAAAAACCTCATAATACTCGTCTTTAGCAACCTCATATGTAACTATGTTAGAGTTAGATAAACCTGAAAAAACTAGTGTATCCATCATAATAACATGTACCTCTTCCTTAGCAGGAACTTGGTCTTCATCTACTAGCTGAATATGAACTGGCTCAACAATGTTTGGAAACATCACAAAATCTTAGGCTAGTGTGTCTGTTAGACTGGATTGGATCTCCTCCTATACTGGAGCTAGAACATTGTCTGATAACTACTCACACACTGGAGTAGCGATGTGACACTCATCTACAATCTCTACTCGCTCATTCAACTGATCATCACTAGTTACATCAATCATCTCATCACTAGTCAGATCAGAATGCTGCAAAACAAGAGCATCACTTTCATCTTTAGACTGATCTTTCACAATAATATCTTTATCTCTAGTCTTGGATCCACCTTCCTAAAGTTCTAACTCACTTTTCTTGCATAACTTATAGCTCGTCATTAGGTACAGCAACCTCAGGCTTCTCTATTACACTCGGTATTCCTTCTGCATGTGTTCCAACTTTAGACTTGGAATCAACCACCTTCCCATACCAATAGTTTTTTTTTTGTCTTCAAGTCCTAAAAAAAACAATAAGAAGAGAAAAAAGTAATATTGTAATTGAGACTTTTGATGAGTTGACTAACGGACAACAAATTTAAAATAAAATTAGGAACATAAAGAACAGAAGACAACAATAAGAAAGTGGTGATAAGTATATCACCATAACCAACTACATTCGAGTAAGAACCATCAACAACACGAACCTTATCTTTTCCCAAACTAACATGATAGGACGTAAAGAGGGAAGACATACCGATCATATGATGAAAGGCTCCTAAATCAATGATCCAAGAACTCTGAGATATGGAAACAGTCGTTGATAAAGCTTAATGCAAATGTACCTAAGCTTAAAGATGTAAATGATGATGTAAGGCCTGCTAAAGAAATCTCAAGCTAAGAGACAAGCTAGTGAAAGACCTCAATCTCCTCTCGAAATAAACCATATGACTCACCAGATGATTGTCTAGAACTGATTTCTAACTTATTGAATGCTGCTAAATAAATCTCAAGCTAAGAGACGAGCTAGTGAAAGACCTCAGTCTCCTCTCGAAATAAACCATATGACTCACCAGACGGTTGTCTAGAACTGATTTCTAACATATTGAATGCTGATTAGATGGTCAATAGGATCTGGATTGGATTAGATGTGTTGGTATATGAGGGAACACAATGGGAAACGAGGAGACATAGAATTCAACAATACCATATCCCACAAGTAACACAAACCCTTGCCGGCGAATACGCAACGAGAGATTCCTTGCAACTTGCTAGGGTCCATCAAAAATCTTCAACACTAATAAAAAATGGAAATCCAGTCCCAAAAAACAAACCCAAAACTGTTGACCATTAAAGAAGTCAAATTGTCGCTTTGACAAGATCTAATAAATCTCCCACAAATCACAACCAAATCATGCGGGGTTTGTTTTTACTTGTTTCCCACAAAAAAAAACAACTCCTTTTGAAAGAATCAATCTGATGTCCAAAAAATCAAGCCAAAGATGGTTCACAGAACCTATTCCTGACATAACTTCCCAAATTGATTGAAAATTTGCAACAACTCTCTCAATCCTTAACGGAATCAAATGAGACTTGTATCTATGGATTCATCATCAAAAAACAACCCTTCCTTTCAAATGAATCGAATTGAAACTTCTTCCATCTTTGTAGATCCGAGATTTACACAAATCGGGGATGTTAAAAATTAGCAAAAATCACCATAAAGCTCAGGACATTGAGATCTATCAAAACCCTAACCTCACTGGTTATGGCAGTTGTACGGCCTGCTGATATCAGCAGCCCTAGTGGTACAAGTGACTCCTATTGCAATTATTGGGTTTAGATTTATTGTTTGATTGTGATTCTTGGCTCTAATACCAAGATGAAACTTGCAAGAATAGACTTGAGTCACAAAATATAGTTTTATGATTTGAGTCACCATCCCGTTACATTTATACAACCAATATGGCCATACTACCCTCGATACATTATATCTCAACACAAATCCCTTGTTCAATTTATGATTTATCTATCATTCATGGACGTTGATAAGACCCTTTCATTTAGCAGCTAGGCATAGCCTTAAAGTTAATGGTGAGCTTCAAACAAGGAAAGGCTTACAATAGATACCTAGGCACCCAAAGACAAGGAAGGGCGTAGAGCTACTGTGAGATAGTTTTTTTCTTTTCATTCGAGATATTATGTGAGCAAACTCTAAGATATTATGTGAGCAAACTCTAAGAGAGTACCAATAGGATACAATGTCATAGAGTTACAATGTCATAGAGTTTTTATTGCTTATTCTCTATTAAATTTTGAATTTCAGATAATTTTCTTACATGGAGTGCACTTCTGTTGATCAAATTGGGACCTCAGCTAATGGATCATGTTGTAGCATCTCCCAAGGCATTGGATTTGTAGGACCTAATGAATTTTATTTCTTAAAATTTTCTATGCTTCCACTGTCTTTCTATATGGAGGATATTTTCAACGAACTTGTCAAAACTAATGGATTCTGATTTGGTAGGTAGCTCTAGTTTGAGACCAGAGGTGGATGATCAAGTGGAGAGATTGGATAATACAAAAGAGTGGTCATGAGAATGATCATAGCGCAACAATATGTTTTCCACAATAGAAGTAGGATAATTTATTTCGCTTATTTTCTTCTTTGTGTATTTTCATAGCTTCATTAACCTTTAGCCAGGATAGTTTCTTTCAATCCATAAGTGCTATGTGTTTATCTTGATAAACACAAGATAAGCGTTAGATATTGGTAAGTTCAAGATTTAAGTACTTTCGGGAATTCGGAGTTTTAACCTAGGAGAGAGTTTTTAACAGCAATTGAGGATTGGCCTAATTTTGGCTATAGAGTGTAAAACTACAGGTACATGCTTTGAATATTGCAATTGGCTTATAGAGCATACAGTGGTGATAATACCCAAGAGAAGTTTGTGTGGATTGATAGATCAGTGCCATTGAAGCTCTAGGCCTAGGGTCTCATGAGTTGAGACAGTGTGTATTCTAACCTAAGAAGCATGAACATTGACATGGGACAAGGGTACGATATGATACAGATACAGCGACAGTAATTCTTGAAAAAGTAGGATACAATACGGCATGGATATGGAAATTAATTAATTAATAATTTAAGCTAGATTTTATGTTAATGTTATGTTTAAAAATTAAATAACAAGTAATGGAGCATGAATCAAAAAGCAATAGAGGATTTTTTTGCCCATCCCTGGCTATAAGATGGTTGTGTGGTTGTCCAATGACTTATCCTATAAATAAAAAAATCAATGAGAAGACAACAAAAAGCTATAAAAGTCATTCCCCAAATCAAAGACCATGGTAATAAAAGAAGAAGAAGAGAACTCAATCTGAGATTAGATAACCAAGAAATAAATAAGCTTTAACTTACTAAAGACTGAAGCGTATGCTGTGTTTCCTCTTCCTCCTTTCTTTTTCTTCCTTCTTCCTCTTCTCTTCCTTCCGTCTTCTCTTTTCCTCTTCCTCCTTTCTCACTTATCGTAGGGTTGGATCATCGGTTTTGCAACCCAACAACTCCCACTTTCCCTTCTTATTCCATTTTTAACCATATTTATTATAATACATTTTTTTATATTTCTTCAATTAACCCATTTTTAGTAATTTTACCAAAAACTCCCTAGTTACCATGTCCCGAAAATATCTCAATGTGTCCTAGCCGTATCCCTAATGTGTCCAAAATACAAATAAATAAATGTATATATATATATGCTGAGGATACCCATGCAGAAGTATCCCAAGAGTGTCCATGTTAGACACAAACACGCCAAGGTTTCAGAGGTATTTGTGCTTCCTAGGTTCTAACCTAAAAGAGAATTCATGATGTTCGACTAAAGATGATGCAGTATATATTCATAAAAAAAAATGATACAATATATCATTGATGTGAAAGAAAGGTGAGAAAAATCAAGTTGGTGCATTAAAGAACATAAGTTTGATGTTTTGTTAGAAAATTCCAGCTTAAGGGCAGCTGAATATTCTCAATGGTCAAAATGTTGCAGTTACACACAGTAATGTGTGCATTATGTAGAATTCAACTGATGTTTAGTAATGCCATCCCACCCCCCATTAAGTTTTAGGTGTGCCAGTGGTAGCCTTGGAAAAAGCAATTTGAAATGGTAGGAGTGTTACTTCCAACTAGGGACATTGTGATTTCAGTTTTAAAATGTGAAATTGTCTCTTATATATGGCTGCGAGTGCATATTCTTGAAGGTGTAAGTTAAGGAATTGATATTCTAGTGAGTTGTAAAATTTAAAAATATATTTTTGGCAAAAATATATTTAATGACTCTAAAATTAGGTGTTTTGAGAGTGCCCTTTTCGTATAAAAGGGGTGTTGGATGTGTGGTGTGGAAATCATGTGAAACAAATTGTAAAGAAAAATTGCTAAGGGTTTGAACTATAATAGAATTTTCATAAAGTCATTTTCTTATAAATAAATTTAGTATATTAAGAAAAATGTCTTATATTGGGTATGATTTCAGTGTGCAATCTCAAACTTTTAAACATTTGATCTTCCAAACCTTGGATATCTAGACGATTGGCCAAAGAGTGCTGATAACATGTGTAAGACTAGGAGAGAAGAAGTGGTGAGTGGGGGGCCGGCCGGCATTTATTAGGCTTGATTGTAACCCGGAGTAGATTTTAGTAAAGCTTCTAAGCTATTGTCTTTTGTATAGCTTCCAAACCTTCTTCTACCATGTATGTATTATTAACCAAGATACCCCGGAGAAGTTGTAAAGGCTGCAGCGGCCGCCATAGGTGCTCCGATATATGAATGAACAAGAATACCTTGTTTTCGCCTAACCGTAATTAATAATTAAAAAAAAATGAAGGATATAAACAAAACAAAGGTGGAGGGACCTTATTAACCATGGTAACGACAGCTTCCAAAATCTCGCCCTTGAAGGGCCTGAAGACAACACACTGGTACTTGACAGGAAACGTAACGAACCCCGTCCCATCACGAATCAGCCCTTTGCCGATGTTATCCACACCCGTTATCGCCACCACAAATCCATGGCGGCCGCTGCAGACAACAACAACGACATCATCTTAGTTTTACTTTTTAGGGTTTGATTGGGGGCCATGAGGGAGCGAATCAGATGTGATGGTAACAAGAAAAGATTTAAAAAAAAAAAGCAACCTGCAAGTGCCCTCGACGTCTTTCATGAGCTTGGCGACGAGCTTGTCGCGAAGATTGGGACCGAAGTGGCGGGGGTGTAGTTGCATATTCCTCTCCAACACAATGTGGAAGAACATATTTCTCTCCACTCGCAACCACCCTGTCTCACACCCCTCCACTGCTATTTTTCGAATCGATCGATGCACTACAAATCACAAAGAGGGCCACATCATCTACTCTACTCTACGAGCCCCACGGTTTTTCCCTCCTTTTTGTTATTCACTTTCTCTCTCCTTTCTAAATTTTGCGTTGTGCACCGGACTCGCTTGGCGCGGCCCGAAGGGCTTGCCCAGGCTGTAGCCTAGGTTCAGAAAACCCACCTTCACCCCTTAACAAACCTATCACTAACACGTTTACAATGGAGAAGATCATACCTAAAACGTTAAGAACAAATTCCGATAGCTTGCTTAATTCCTAGCCCTAGGTGATGTGTCCCGGAGGGTCTCGAGGATGTCCAACTTAGGGACATATTCACTCGGGCCCTCAACAAAGAAACCATGAGACTCAAATTCCGGTCTCCAGTATCTCGTAAAAATCTCTACCAAAACCCGAAACACCCGAGACCTAAAAGGCCACTCGATCCCCCGGGGGGCTAAGATGCTCAACCCCCCAGAGCCTGGCTACTCATTTTGTTGGAACATTAATATCACCCGAGACCCCGATTATATAGCTTAAAGGATAAACCTCACCTAAAAACCGTTACGCAAATCGCATGGCCTCTGCAACAAATCAGTCAGTAGACCTATCAAATCTGAAAAAAGATAGAAATGACAAAAGGAACGCGGTCAAGAACATGACAGTACCACGCGAGAACGTGAGGGGAAAAGCGGCTGACAAGATTCACCTTGATACGCCCCAGCTCGAGCCTATAAATATGGGT
>JAOXJP010161848.1:0-12874 GCA_025762735.1 Platanus orientalis
AGACAGGGTGTGTGCCATGCTAGGGCACTTCTTTGATTTTCTTTGAATTTTTTAGATTTACACATGGCTTTGCTAATTTATGGTGTTTGATTAAAACAAAAGTGGATGCCAAAAGGCTTTGTTCTCTCAACGTTAATTTCCCTCTTTAACAAAAAAAAAAAACACACATTAGTTGCCTTTTCATATTACCACTCTTCCTCTTCCTCGAAACGCTTTCTTGAAAACCTCTTCTTCCTTTTACATCATCCTCCCTCCCTTAAACCTGTTGAGATTTTCAAGGATGTACAAACCATCTTCATATGGAGTATTAGGATTCTCTTCTTCAATCATAACATAAACGGAATTAAGTTTTTCCTTGTCGAGTGGAAGTTCTAGAATTGCTAATTCTGCATTGGAAGAGATGTCTGAAACCTTCAAAATGTCGTTTGGAAACTTTCTTCTTTATCACCTACTTTACAACTATAATGGTTTCCTTAATTTCAGGTTTGATGTGAGTTTATCGGTGGTTTTATAGGTTCCTGATTGGTGGTTTTAGCAGCGGTTTCGTTAGAGGTGGTTTTCGGGATGGTTTCCGGCGTCGTATGTTTATTAGTTGTTTCAGGAGAGGTTTTAACAATGGATTATTGAGCAGTTTTAACTGTGGTTTCAGGTGGAGTAGGCTGTGATGGGTTCAGGAGAGGCTATAGAGGTAGTTGTTGGGTTTTTTAACAGGGGTTTAAGGGAAACTGTTGAGGTGGTTTTAGAGGGTGTTTAAGGAGTGCATTCTATCAATTTGGTCTTCTTCTTCTTTTTTTAATCCAGAGTGTTGTACTTTAAAGTGCAAGTGTTTGTGAAGTGGGTGTTTGAGTAGTGGATGAGAGAAAAATTTAAAGAAATAGGTAATTCTTTTGGACTGTTATGGGAGAGCGGTTGCTATCAGTAGCAAGAGATAGGGATTTTGTGGAAGAGAAGATGCTTTGGAGTTTAACCCATGTCTCCCTAAGTACTCCACCTTCTGTGGGCTTAATTCCTTCTCCCATTCGCTGCTGCCTAAGGCTACAACAAGGTACTTCTTTCCTTTCCTGTAATTCTTCACCATTATGGATTTTTTGTTCTGTTGAGATCTCTTTGCTAAGCATTCCAATTTATTTATGTCTATTTACTATTTTTCTTGCCCCCCAAATGTTCAGCGATGAAAAAGCCTTTGTAATGTCTATGGTGAATTATAAACTGACACGTGTTGTTTGGGGGTTAAAAGTGTCTAAAAGTTGCTTAGTTGAAAAAGTAAGTGTCCAAAAAGAGACACCAAATTCAAAAACACATCACGTGTCAATCAATGGCATGCCTACAGAGGTTAGTGTCATCACAGACAATCATTCTTCTTTTCTTAATATTGTTGTGTTGTTGCTTAAGAATGGTGCCAAAGTGAATTCAAGGAATTACTGTGGGCAGGTAAACTGTGATTTTCTCTTCATTCTATTTGGTTAGAAATTTAATTGGATTGATTTTTATTTGTTTTATTTTGAGAATAGAGTAAGCAAAACATTTGGGAATTGATTCTATTATACAGTTGGTATTGTACTAGAGTATGTTTGATACGTTAGATTCATTTATAGTATGTTACAGTTCCTTATAAGTGATCCCTTGATCCATCTTGGTATCGATGGACTCAAATAGATACTACAAAGCAACATATTTAATGAGCCAATGGAAAGTCTCAATGTTTCAAACCCAAACTGACTTTTCCTAGTAAGAATAAGTGTGAATATCTCACCTCAAAACGAACAAGGTAGTCATGATGCATTGTTTTTTCCTCACTAGGATGGTTGTTCTGTAGCATAACAAAGTAACAACAACCTTCATTGTAAACCCAGATTATAATAAGCACTAATGCTTTAATAGTTAGACACTTCTATAGTTCAAAAGCAATGTGAGTTGTATTTCTCTATCTTGGTTTCTCAGAATTTTTTTCCTACTGATGAATAAATTTTAAGACCCTTGAGGTAGAATTGTTTATTTTTCTATTTTTTATGTGTGTATGTATATACCTATAATTATTTGTAAGATTCTTGAAATTTTTTTATTGGCCTTGTTAAGAGTCTTGATTGAATGTGGATGTCTGCACAACACCCTTTTGGAGCTAGGTTCATGCCAATTCAAAGTTCCAATAGGAGTATGAACTGGTTTTGGCTCCGATGGTTCCATTCCCCATTTCTTCCTAGGAGTTTGGCTGATTAATATGCAGATAACCTCAGTGAATCATGTTATGTTCATCCCTTAGTATGCCCTTTTCTTGCGTTCTTGACGTGGCTTTAATACACATTTCACTGGTCTATTGATTTGAACTTGCCAAACTCTGTACATCATTTGTTATATCAATGGTTCTCCTATTCTGTATTGGAATTTATGTATTTGACTTTCTTGTTGGTCTTTTCTATTTTAATCTTATTTTGCAATTATAAACAATGATAAATGTGAATTAAAGTACTTTTCACACAGTGTAGACTTCAAGTGTTTTTATAAGTTTGACTATATTGAGAGGTACTTAACAGGAATTCTAGTTTTGTTGCAGAATTTGCTTGGAGTTGAGTTGATAGTGCTCCAACAAAGAGGTCTGGTTTTGTTGCAGAACTTGCTTGGAGTTGATTTGGTAGTGCTCCAACTTGACATGAGGTGTGTTACAGACAACTACGACCAGCAATCTATAAACAATATGGCTCTTCTTTATCAATGTGTTCAATGGAGTTTTCCTTTTTTATCTTACTTGACCACGAATTATGGCTGCTATCATTGTAATACTATATGTATTAAAAAATCATTATTTATGGACTATTGGGACCACTATTAGATGTAGCATTAGTAGCTATTGGTTTATGTGATTCATAAACTGCATGCACTCGAAGTTAAAGTGGTTCTTTTGACTGGAAAATATGCTTATCTTGATTTTAAGGAGTGTTCTGATGTGTTTTTAATTTTGTATGTTTATTTTTAATTGAGTGATGAAGATTTTAAAGGGAATGAGAGAATATACAAGTAGGTATCCATATGATGAGGAGGCAAATTGATAAGGCAACTCTTTAATGGATGGAGAAGTACAAGCCTTTATGGAATCTAAGACCAATGTTTTTGAAGAGAACCAAGTGATAAGAGTTGCTGCCCACAGTTTTCTGGCTTTATTTTAGTGTTTTCTGTATGTTTTAGGAGGGTTTTAGTAGTGGATTTAATGTAATAAGGCCATTAGAGCCAACTTTCTAAGTTAGCAGGGAGTTAAAATTAGTTTAGAAGAAATTTATAAGTGTTTTTATATTTTTCAGAATTTTTTTTAGATTTTTTTTGGGTTTTTTTGGGCTGACCTTACAAAGGAGGGGTATTTTGGTCAAATATTTTTAAATTATAAATAGCTCATAAAGACCTCTTGTACGGCTAGTTGAAGAAAATTTATGAATAAAAGTTGTTTTTAAGCCTGGTTATCTCCTCCAACTCTCATAATTTAGGTGAGTTCTCTTTTTTTATTTCTTCATCACTATCTTCTCTAATCTCCATCATCTTCACATCTTCTTTCTTTTTTCTTTCAAAAAAATCTCTACAGTAATCTCTTCTTATACCATGTTCTTTCTTCTTTTTTAATTCTTCTCCTTGGATCTCTCTTGAATTAGTTATAAGACCTAGTAAACACCTTTTCGTTTTATTTTAGGGTTTTTTTTAAAGGGAACCTTGTAGGAATCTATCTCTTGGATATCCTACATCAAATTTGGTATCAAAGCTTAAGGTTTCCATCTAATTCTTATCTAGTTGGGATCCATTTGAATAGGAAATCTGCAGAGTGTTCACATTGGCCTTTCCATAATTTTAGGGCTCCTTCAAAAGTGTCCAAAATTAATTTAGGGCTTATTTTAAGGCTTCTAAATCATTTTAGGGTCTATCCTAAATTCTTATCGGCAAATATATTTCCTTTTCGATTTATTTAGGGTCCTTTCCAAAGGGACTGGATCTTTGTAGGGTTGTTTCTATTATTTTACGGTTACCCTAAAATTGTTGAATAGCCCTAAAACCTTTTTCCATCAACTTTAGGGATTTTCTAATACCCTAAAATTTTGGGGTTTTCTCCAAAGGGTTTCTGTGTGAGTAAAGATGTCATTCGATTCTTTTCTTAAGACACTCATTCCTTTTAGGATCCTTTCTTGAATAAAAGCATAATTTAATCAATACTCCGTTTTTTTTTAGGGTTCTTTCAAAAGTGCCTAAATTAATTTAGGGCCTAATCTAAGGCTTCTAAATAATTTAAATTAAGTTTCATACACCATTGAGTTTCTCTTGGTTTCCCTAATCATTCTAGGGCATATCCTAATATTCTTTGGGGGTTAATAAAAGGGTCTTTCGTAACCAAAAAATTTCTGAACTTTCATTTTGAGCTGAGTTTTCACTATGGGGATTAGCAACAATGATTTAATTGTGGATATTAAGAAGCAAGCAAAAGATTTGGAAGCTACAAAAGCGGATTTTAATTCCAAGTTGGATCATTTTAACTCTAAAGTGGATAGATTTGAGGCTCAATTTAAAACTAAATTTGCTTAGCTTATGGCGGCTATCCAATCAATAGGAAAGAAGCCAATGCAGGAAGAAGGTTCCTCCAATTCGATCATTCCTCCATTTCAAAATACAGCTCAAGAGGTCTTTCATATGAAACAACACGAGGTGATACCACGTAGGATGAAACAAAATCACAGGGTTGTGAATTAGCGGGATGATGTACATCATGATGTTGAGAGACATGTCAGAATTGAAGTTCCTGACTTTAGTGGTGAGCACAATATTGATGCGTTCTTGGATTGGAAACATTGCATGAAGACTTTCTTTGAATGGTATGACATGCCAGAAGAACTCAAGCTTCAATTTGTAGATGCCAAATTAACTGGAGCAACCAAGATATGGACATCCTATAAAAAGAGCTTTTCTAAATCAGACAATGGAGAGATTACTACTTGGAGTGAGATGAAGGTAGCCATGAAGAAATGGTTTGAATCTCGAGATTTCAAGCAGAGAACTCACATAGAGTTGAATCAGCTTAAGCAGGGGTCTTTGTCTATGGAAGCTTACACCAACTAGTTCCAACAATTGGTGGCTCAAGTAGGAATCAAGTGGAATGATAAGATTCTAGTGGCCATGTATAGACAAGGATTGCATCCTCAAATATCGCTGGGTCTATGTTATCATTATTACCAATTTGTGGATGATGCTATTCAAATTACATATCAAATTGAGGATAACATGAAACTTCATTCTTCTAAGAAGCCGTCCATGGAGAATGTCCCTAGAAGCATGGTGTATAATGATGGTGGTTCCTCTAACAGACAGATTACTCAGAGTGTGATATCATCTTCCATACCTAATCGTCAGTTTTCTCCATTTAAATCCAGAGGTTCAGAGGGATCTGTATTGAAGCCAAAGGGAGATCAGTGTTATAATTGCAAGGGCTATGGGCATTATAAATCCCAGTGTCCAAGCAAGTTTATGGGTCTTACTGAGAAACAATCATTAGAGGAGGATGGGCTAGAAGAAGTATATGAGCTAACTGATGATATGGTTGTAGAGTGCGAACAAGAATTAGCAGAGGAAGCTAAGAAAATAGCAGCTAGAGGATTTTCAGGGTGCATCGGATTTTCAGGGCTGATGCACCCCATGTTTATAATGCAAAAAATGTGTCCAATGCCACTAAAGCCGAAACAGACGCAGAAACAATTTACTTTTCCATGGCAACCAACACCATATGATGGACCAGGAATCCTTAAACCTCCACCCCAACTCAATGATGTTGAGTTTTCCAAGATGGGGGGAATTGATGAGGCAACTCTTCAATGGATGGAGAAGTACAAGCCTTTATGGAATCCAAGACTAATATTTTTGAAGAGAACCAAATGACAGAGTTGTTACCCATAGTTTTTTAGGCTTTATTTTAGTGTTTTCTTTATGTTTTATAAGAGTTTTAGTAGTAGAATTAATGTAATAAGGCTATTAGAGCCAACTTAGAAAGTTGGTAGGGATTTATAATTAGTTTAGAAGTATTTATATATTTTTTAGGTTTTTTGCAGCTAACCGTACAAGGGAGGGGTATTTTGGTCAAATATGATCAAATTTCATTTTTTTAATATTATAAATAGGTCATAAAGACCTCTTGTACGGCTACTTGAAGAAAATTTATGAATACAAGTTGTTTTTAAGCCTAATTATCTCCTCAAACTCTCATAGTTTAGGTGAGTTCTTTCTCTTTCTTGATTTCTTCATCACTATCTTCTCTAATCTCCATCATCTTCATATCTTTTTTTTTTTTTTTTAAACTTTACAATAATCTCTTTTTATACTATGTTCTTTCTTCCTTTTTAATTATTCTCATTGGATCTCTCTTGAATTAGTTATGACCTAGTAAGCACCTTCTTATATTATTTTAGGTTTTTTTCAAAGGGAACCTTGTAGGAATCCATCTCTTGGATATCCTACATCACAAGAGGAGAGAGAATCGTGGCTTATGGGAAAGCACACCCACTTTAACGCGCACTTGTCTTCTTTTTTCAGATATTTATCTTCAAATGATTTACTTCATATGTAGAAGGGCCTTTAAATAGGCATTACATTGAGAATAAAATAAAATACAAACTTATATTCTAGATTTTCTAACTAAAATATATTTGCCAAATAATAAAAAATTTCTAACAAAATGAAATCTTGGTTGATACATTATTTGGCTTGTTGGCCAAGTTGTTGGGTTCTACGAGATCTTAAACAATCTCCCAAAATATTATCCACAATCTTGGAGAAAATATCTCCAAATATTCTTCGCAATCACAAAAAATATTGAACCACTGAATTTGCATTGTGGGTCCCCCAAATATCTTTCAAATATTCTCCAAAATCTTAGAAAATATTGGAGATATCTTGCAGCTCATATTATGGGTCCCATGGACTGAGGTGACAATTTATAAAAAGACAAAAATACCATTGAAAATAAAATCCTATTCTACCCTTTGACAAACATGCCTTATAACATTCAACCACGTAAAACTTAAAATAATTGCAAAAACCCCCTTAAAGACATAAAATTAACTTTACACTGTTGGACACTCCATGGAAGACTATCCATGCTCATCCAACTTCTCCTTCTTGACATGGTATGCTTTTACATCACCTTGGCTTGTTATTGAAAGGTGATTGAGTCACCACAATACTGATTGGGTTTCAGAATTTGAAGAGATTTGTTGTTGCTGTCGTTTTTAGTGTAATTTTTTTTAGAGTTCTAGATTAATTAGGAGTTTTTAAGGTAATTCTTGATAGTTAAGGTTTATAAATATGGAGGAGATGCAGTCTTCTATTCTTTCTTTTAATATGTTTTCCTTATCAAAAAAAAAAAAAAAAATGGAGTGTAATACATAGAAAATTTTATTTTATTTTATAAATAACCATTCTTTGCTTTGGTGGATTCCAAGGTGTTGTTAATGTTGAATTCCATTTATGGAGGATTCCATAGCAACTCAAGGTGGATTCCTTGAAATCTCTTTTTTTCTTCTTCTATTCTTTTATTATTTTTTATTCAAATGCCATTATTCAATGAAGTTGTCTTAGATTTCTTTTCTTTTTTTGATAATTTCGTCTTAGATTCCTTAAATCCTTAAGCTAATCCACTCAAGAAATAAAACCAAAAAATTTACAACACTATAAATCGTGTCCTCTTTTGAGGAGGCACACGTACAATAGTCTCTTCAAATTGGCTGCATCATTACCTCTTTCCCCTCTTAGGCCTCCTCCCCATTGATTACAAATGTCCACAACATTATCCAGCTTAACAAAACATAAGGAAAGAGCAGACGTAAAGAACTCTCACACCTTATGAGTGAACTTACAATGAATAAATATGTGATTACCAGATTCACCCGCTTCCCCACACAGGTAACACATTGAGGGGGATAAGACTATAAAAGGTCATCTGTTCTGAATCACATCCATAGTATTCTTGTGATCAGCGATGGTATATCTTAGTGTCAAAGTATCCAAGTATATTCTCAAGACTGAATTTGATTTTCGAAATTTATTTCTTCAATTATAATTTATTTCTCATTTTCTTCTGAAGAAATTTTTTTGGGGTCTTTCTTCTATTGCTGCTTTGGTTTTTTTTTGGAGTTTTGTCGTATGTTTTTGTATGTCAATCTTTTGCCTTTCCTTGTGCATTTTCTGTTACTGCATGATGCTTGTTTTGCTCTCAATATTTCCATTATTGATTTGTTCTCTGCTTTCAGGCTATATTCAATGAGCTCTGCAAAATGTTGGACCCTGGGAAGCCTTCTTTTACTCCAAAGAAAGGGAAAACAAGTGTTGTCATGTTTGTTGGTTTACAGGGTATGTTATTTTTGCAAAATGAATATTACTAGTAATAGATTGGACTAATAAACCCAGTCGATCAAATTCATCTCTGTCAAAGCGACAAAAAAAATACAAAAGGTATTTCCAACCTTCTTCCCAAATTTAACCATGGATTGACCTAAATACCCTTCAGCATTAATAACTATCAAATTGATGACAATGCCGGCTTTTCGAAAAGACAGAACTGAGGATGATTCTTCTTCATCGACAGAGTGACATAGTGCAGCTCCTTCCTATGGTAGTGGTGGTGGTGATGTTGTGTCCAGCCTAGTCATCAATTTCAGCCATTTAATCGAATAATCATGTGTTTAATCCTGTTTGATATTTGGACAATGTAGATTGTAGGAGATGGAATTATTGTTGGGACCATGTCTGTGAGCTATAAGCTCCATTGTATGTGTTTGTGATACCTATCTTTTCATATTAATGTAATTTTTGTCAACTTGATAGTTCTTGATATTGAAGGTGATTTATGTCATTTCTGTTCCAGAAATTGGCTAGGAGGTGTGTTTGACTGGAATGGATTTTGGTCAGTAGATTTTATTTATGTAGACAGTATTTGTGGGTTGTTTTTCATCGTTGTATTTGATTTTAGTAATTTTTCTTAAATATTCCGTAGAATGTAAGTCATTGGTTTGATGGTAAGTCAGGAGTGCCTAGAATGCTCTCAAATATGTTGCTCTGGAGGCATTAGATATATTGTATTTATTTGCTGCTGCATTATGTTTTTTCATTCATTGGTTGCGTAACTGCAAGTAACTCCGCAGGTTTTTTTAGGCAAATCTGTTCCCAAGCCTGGACAAAATGCATAGGGTTGTGTCAAGTTGTCAGCTGGCATAAAACCTTTAGCCATATACATTTAACCATGAACTTGAAAATTTGTTATTTTGAGTTTATATTGTGGAATGATGTAACAGTATTTGTGTAACCTCTCTTGAGCAGTTGGGATGAGTCTTTGTTGAGTTGAGCTACATAATTTCAAGGAAATGTACTTTATCTTTTATGTATTTGTTTGTTTTTTGTTTTTTTGTTTTTGCTTCATTTACTGCTCCAGATAACTGAATTATTATTTTTTTCTATTAAAAAACATCCAGGTTCTGGAAAGACCACAACATGCACAAAATATGCATATTATCATCAGAAGAAGGGTTGGAAGCCAGCTCTTGTTTGTGCAGATACATTTAGAGCTGGTGCTTTTGATCAGTTGAAGCAGAATGCTACTAAAGCAAAGATCCCATTTTATGGAAGGTACCATTTTCATTTTCCCTTTTTTGGCCATCTTGTGCTCTCTCTCTATCTCAAAGATTGACATGATATGATTGATTTTGATCAAAATATTATATTATGAAAATCCTTTTTCTTTTAAGTAAAATTTCATTACGAGAAAAGGGATGAGAGATCCCTAAAGACAACAAGAAAAATACAACTTACCATTGAGCCAAAATGCGCGAGGCCAAGATAAAGCACAAAAAAGGACAATTACAAGAAAATAGAGCACCAATCCCTTTTGGTGGATACTATCGAGTAGTCCTCCCCAATTTACAATTTACCCCCCAAAAATACACCAAGTCCTTTGCTTTCTTGGCTACATTCAAGATTGGTTCAGCACAACCTTCAAACATTCTTTAGTTTCCCTCAGGCCAAATAAACCAACAAATAGCCGGGCAAAGCAAATTCCACAAAGTCTTGCATTTTCTGGTAATTCCAAATATTCTCCAAGACATCAACAAAGAGGAGAAATCATGGGGAAACTCCCAAAGCAATCCAATCTCCCTAAGGAACATGATCCAAACCTCCATTGCAAATGGCCAAGATAAGAAGAGGTGATCAATGTTTTCCGCATCGCACATGCAAAAAATGCAAATATTAGGTAGGATCATCCCTCTTTCTTGGAGAAGATCAACTGTAGGCAACCGCCCTCTTGAGGAAGTCCAAAGGAAGAAAATGAATTTTGGCAGGATCGTTAGCTTCTAAATTTGATTCCAATATCCAGTTGACACCCTATCCATCCACACGGCCTCCCTAGAAGATTTCACACTGAAGGGGCCATTTTGGAGGGGATCCAAATCAGCCAATCCTCCAACTCCATTCTAGGGATAATCGGCTGAATCAAGCTAATTTAATTTTCCATCTCCGGCAATTCCCAATCATTTAGCCACCTACGCAAGTTAACATTTCAAGCCCCATTGGTTCTTTTTTGAACTCAAAAATCATTAACTTTAGCAGTAGTCATACTAGTTAGATGGAAGATAAGGGGCACTTCCTCCGCAAGGGGCCTCTTTGAGCACCATCTATCCTTCCAGAATAGGGTCTTGGAGCCCGATCCCACCTCAAGTCTTGTTTTACTGAAAAAGTCATTGCTAACATTTATAATTTCCCTCCAACAGTTGTAGCCATAAGGGAGGCGAGGAGTGTTAGAGATCCAATCAGTGGAACAACCAAATTTATTATTAATCACTTGCCTCCAAAGGTAGTCTGGTTCCCTTCCAAAATGTCATAACCATTTTGGAAGAAGAGCTTTGTTTATGTCCTGAATACGGCTCATGCCCAAACCTCCCAGACATTTTGGCTTACTAATATCATCCCAAGCAACCAAATGCATGCTTTCTTTGTTGACCCCTTTTCCCTATAAGAAATCCATTCGACATTTCTCAATTTTTCTTTCAATTGATACAGGAATAGATAGGAGAGATAAAATATGCAGGTAAACTCGCTAGAACTGATTTTAGGAGAACCAATCTCCCTCCTTTAGAAAGAAAGCTCCCTTTCCAGCCGGTTAATCTTTTGTTGATATGAGAGATCACTGAGTTCCACACCGCTGAATTTTTGTAAGTAGCACCTAATGGCAACCCAAGATAAGTCATTGGGAGAGATCCCACTGAGGAACCCAAGCATTCCTCCAAACAATCAAAGTTTCCCACATTTCCAACTTCAAAATTTTTGCTCTTAGACAGATTGACCTTCAACCCAGAGACTGTCTCAAAACAACGGATGACACATCGAAGATAAAGAACCCGAGTCTCCGAGTCCTTACACATTATAAGAGTGTTGTTAGCAAGCTGTAAGTGCAAAACTACAAAACCTTCCTGACCCACTCTAAAGCCTTTAAGCATTCCTCCCTCAAAAGCTTTGGAAAGGAGGGCCCCAAAAGCTTCCGCAACAATGAGGAAGAGGCATGGGGAGAGACGATCCTCCTGTCGAAGACCTCTGGAACCATGAAAGAAGTCAACAGATGATCCATTAACGAAAAGAGAGAAAGATGGTGAGCTGACGCATTTTTCATCCATTTACACCATTAATTACCCAACCCCATTTGCCTCAACATATAAAACACAAAATCCCAATTAACTCTATCATATGATTTTTCAAGATCTAATTTGCATAAGATTCCCAAATCCCTTTTCTTAATAACTTCATCAATACATTCATTTGCCACCAGAACTCCATCCATCGCCTGTTTTCCTTCGAGGAATGCACTTTGGTTAGAGGATATCACTTTTGGAAGAACTATCTTCAATTTGCATGCTAGAGTTTTAGCCAAAATTTTGTACACACTGCCTACAAGACTAATTGGCCGAAAATCAATCACCCTGTTAGCATGATCACATTTAAGAATGAGAAAGATAAAAGTAGCATTGCTCCCAATGTCCAAAAAATTTTAGTAATGGAAATTATTTATAGTATCCATCAAATCTGTTTTAATTATATCTCAACACTGCTTAAAAAGGTCATTGTAAAGCCATCTGGGCCTAGGGCTTTGTCATCATCAATTCTTGACACCACCCTTTTTACTACATCTTCCTTATAAGGGCATTCAATCCATACTTGAGAGTTTGTTGAGATTCTCTTGAATTGGACCCCGTTCAACTTTGGTCTGTGCATACCCGGCTCTTTGAACAGCCTCATAAAATACGACACCATGTGATCCTTTAATTGATTTGAGGGAACCTCATTCCCATCCCCATCTGTTAGAGTGTATATAATTTGTATTTCTTCTACAGGATGCAACATGATAGAAGAAGTGGGTGTTCTTATCACCTCCTTTCAGCCACCACACCTTAGCTCTCTGTTTCTATTTTATTTCCTCGAGGCAAGTAATTTTCTCATAGTCTTGCTTAACCAAGTCCCTCAAATGTTGATGGGGTTCTTGCAAGGATCCTTGTTCCTCCATTGCATCCCAAGAAAGAATTTCCTCCAGCAAATTCTTTTTCTTAGTCTCGACAAAGCCAAAAGCCTCCTTATGCCATGTTTTGATCTATTCACGAAGGAGCTTCAGTTTTAATCTTAGACGCTGGCTTGGTTTGCTAGTTACCTCGAAAGAGCCCCACCAATTATGCACCATGTTCTTAAAATTGAGAACTTGCAGCCACCAGTTTTCGAATTTGAAAGGCTCTGGGGTTCCTGCCACTCATGGTTCAAAATATCGCACGATACGGGGCGTATCGCGCGATACGTATCGGTATCGCAGGTCTGCGATACGAAACAC
>JAOXJP010161859.1:0-12874 GCA_025762735.1 Platanus orientalis
CCTCCAAAGAGATTTTTCAACTGAGAGTATGGACAGCATTCCCTAAAATGTACCTGTTCAATTGTTGAGGAGTGCTCCAAATTCAACTCTGAAGGATCAATATTTACTTCATTTAAACCTCGTCCATGTGGAAAGGTCTGCATAAGGATACAATAGAAACAATTAAATTCCACCAAAGAATATGTACCACATATATGTCATTCCTAATAAAAAGACTAATTAGGTAGAGACCTGCCTAGTTATTCTCTAAAGATTGCTAACTTAATGCTATAAACAATTACATCAATCCTACAACAATCATTCTGAGTAGAGGGACCATATGGGTTTTATACGTCAAACGTTTTTGTTTACCACTCAAAATTTCTGTTCCTTGGACTTCAAGGGAAGTATAATAAAATAAAATGAGAAAGGAGAAAGCAATGTATTATCGAGCAGGGGAGTGATCTACACACTGTCACTGAGGAGTACTCAATGTCTTATTGGTCCAAGTACTTTTTATCAGGGTGATTTGAATAGCAAAGGTTTAGTGTGATTTAAGTTCTCATCTCTCAAGTGAAGGAACCATTTCTAATAATTATAATTTTTACATTTGGCAGTGATAATAAATAAAACTCAAATAAATTTTAGATTAAAAAAAAAAAAAGGTAAACTGGACTTAAGCACAAAACCTAATGGTTGAGGTGCAGTACATCAAGCAATTAAGCTACAGGTTGGGCCCAAAGTAATATTTGTTTGTTTGACATGATCAATTTAATCAAACTTACTAAGCTGAAGTAGTAATAATCCTTTATAGCATAGAACTCACCAAAGGTTGATCATTGATAAAATCCTTGCCTCCATTTACTTCTAAGATTCTGCATATATCTCTATGTCCATAGAGTCTCGCATCGGTCAAAGGCTTGTTAGTTCAACAATCAAAAAATAGTATTAAAAGCCATGGTTGTTAAATTCAAGTATAAACTATTTAAGAATGATAATGAACATGTTTAAGCTAGTTAGAGTCATAACAACGTAAACAACTTCACAAACTATCCCCGGTGACAAGTGATTCTATAGAAATAGCTACCCATGAATAAGAAAAGAATCATCAACGTAATGATATTTTCATATAAGACACCACCACATGTAAACAATGCTCCAGACATGGTAATTTCATTGCATTTTCTATAACACTCATAGCAAAGATCAAATGTCTAAAAAACAGAACTGAAGTTCAGATCAAGTTTCAACCAAAACCTTTGAAATATTAGGTCTGTTTATGATGTGGTACAATCTCGGTGGTAAAATATTTTCACAAATTGATTTATAGATAAAATGATTTAAACAATTTAGCAAGTAGAAGCAACACAAAAACAGGGTTTGTATAATAAAAATAAAGCATTTGGGTTTAAAGAGAAATAAGTAAGGGTTTTCTTGTCAAATTAATTAAACAAGAATTTGAAAAAAAAGGTAAGTCGAATAACAAGGAATGGGTCTAGAGTTTTAAATATAAGAAATTTAATCAAAATTCCCAAGATTATGACTTAAAAGAATGATTAAGAGAATTAGGGATAGTAGGGTTTAACCAATTAAGGTGCAGGGACAATTAACAACTAATTGAAAGAAACAAAATAAAAAACAAGCTGATAAGAATTGCACATGAAAGATTAAATTCAGATGCAAGTTGATATAGGGGGGCCTCTGGGTGGTCCCTAGAAAACTCAGGTAAGATTTTTCTCCAAAACCAAAAGTTGATCGGTGAAAAATCCAGGAGGCGGGAGCATATGAAGAATCAAGAAAAAAAAGCTCAGGAGGCAAAAAAAAAAGTCATATGTCCAAGCTCTGATGAACTAGGAATGAGTGCAAGAAAGAAAGCAGGGCTGAAGTATGTTGATGGCAGGAGAGTTATTATTGTTGATAGGGAGGAGGCGGAAGAAAAAAGCATCAACTTCGATCTTGCTTGGTTGGCAAGGTATTAGGTGAAGCACTTAATGCTCAAACCTTAAGCTGGTGGGGAAGAAGTAATGTAACAGGTAATGGTAGAATTAAGGGTAAAGTGATTGCCGAATGACCTTTTCATGTTTGTTTTTCCTTTAGAGAGGAGGCATCCCAGATTCTCAGAGAAGGCAAGAAGGTGCTTGCCACTTTGTGTTGGATGTTTGGCACCCCAAAGTGGGTTCCAAAGGCTTCTCTACAGTAGATGGAGTGTGGATTAGGAACCTTAGGATCTCAACCCATTTGTGGTGCCTTCCCATGCTGCATGTGATGGGTGAAGAAAGCAGAGGTGATGCAGGATGGCATATAAGGCTCTGAAAATCCTGCATGCTATGGGCCCAAGGGAGAATCAAAATAGGACTAAAACAGGTTACAATGATTAGACTTATTTAGGGTTAGAATAAGATAAACTTAGGATATTGATTCTAGAGAAAATCTGAATAAAAGTTGGGAGGAACGAAAACTCAGTCTTGAGATATCCGAATAACATGAAATTAAGCAGGATTATAGGTTTAGGGATGAATCCCTTACGCAATAGCTCATCTACTTATTCAATTCAGCAAATTCTATGAGATTCATTTTGTAGTGAGGCAAATTATGTAAAATTACCCCTGGAACAAGATCTATGGCGTGTTGTATGTCATGCATCGGTGGAAACTCGTCTGGCAAATCTCAGGGAACAAATCCCAAAACTCCCTAAAAACTGGCTCCACCTAGAGAGGGTACTCAACAGTAGACTCAAGAGAAGCCTCTTTAGTTACTAAGGCAAAGACCATGGTTTCTTCCTTAACCTCTCACTCTAACTTTTTGAGCCAATGAAGTGTAAGGCTTTTGTTTCTATGTCTTTAACATTCTTACCCTTGTCCACTTTACCTTTCATCTCAGATCTGCCATCGGTGGGCTGGACCGACCATACATCATCACATCCATGTCATACAGCCACGACCGACCAAGTATGATGTGACCAACATCCATAGGCACTACATCGCACCATAACATGTCATTATATGAAGAATATTTTATGGGGACTTGACACCTATGGGAAACAGGTATGGAGGATGTATCTACCCATGCTACTCAATAAGGTTGAGGGTGGCAAACTGATGAAATCCCTAAGCGCTTAAACAGTATTACTGGAAACTACATTAATACAGGTTCCACTATCAATAATGACCTTACAGCTTTTCTCACTGCACTTTGCATAGGTGTCAAATGATAGTAGTCTTATGTTAGTCATCCTCAAGATTTTGTTGAGTGAGAGCACATTTCACCACTATCAAGGGTAGATCAGGTGAGTGAGGGTAATCAGTTGACTCTTTAAGATATGCTATACATCCCTCTTCAATCTCTGGATCTTCATCACTAGGGTAATAGTAGCCATGATAGATTTCATTTACTAACCTATTCTCTTCTTCCTAATCATTAACGTCATCCTCCCTAGTATCACATTCTTCTTCAGTTCCCTCCATCAACAAATTAGGATTTCTTTTAGTGGGGCACTGGGCCACAAAGCGGCCATGACTGCCACACCTACGGCATTGGACTGAGCCAACAATACATGGATTTCCTCGAGCAATTCCCTTACCCTTATTAGACTGAGGAGTTAATCTGGGATCGTTGGCTGATCTGTGAGAGGATTGTCTCCCAACTTGAGGTTTACATCTTGGCACACCAGGTCTAGGGTCACAACGACAAAGATCAAAAGGACGTGAGGCCAAGGGTCTCAGGTATTGCTCTAATTCCTGTACCATCCTATATGCTTCCTCTAAGGTGGTAACGTTGTGGGGAATCATCTCCTTTTGAAGTTTTAGTCAAAGTCTCATCTTAAATCTGGACAAAGTAATGGAGGGATCTTCGATAAAATCGCATCTCATCATATATTCATTAAAGCAGGTGATGTACTCAATTACGGACATGCTTCCTTGTCTAAGAGACTGCCACTGATCCAATAACTAAGCCCGGTATGAAGGAGGAATGTATTTCTCTCTAAGTTTCTCCTTCATCTAATCCTAGTATGTGATGAGCTCTTCTCACCTTACCTGAAGCTAGTGCTCCACTGCAGTCCAATAAAGCTTGGCTTAACCCACCACCTTCATATTGAATAATCAGACTCTTTCATTCTTTAAACATCTTGTACCACTCCAAAATAGTAGTCCATCTCAGAAATCCATTCCATGAACAATCTAGGGTCTAGACGTCCATCAAAGGTAGGTGCTTCTACCCTAATTTAGTCATCATAATCATTGGGGTCCTGACCAACATCTGGTGGTGTGGGTTTAGCTCTACCTTGCCCTCTCGCCGGGTTATCTGCTCGGCCTTGTTCTTGCACTAGCTCTCACAGATTGGATCCTTCCACGGAACTCTAACTCCTAGGTTGGACTCCTATGATTTCTAGCCTGGTAGCGAATTCCCTACTGGTTTGGTCTAGCATGGCTTTGATTTGGGCCATATAAATAGTCATCCGTGCATCTACTTGTGCACTCACTTAGTCCATCAAATCTCTCAGGAAGTGGGCTTGGTCACTGTCTCCAAAAGTCACCTTAGGGTGGTAATCATTAGCAAGGCGTGCGGGCATGCAATAGGTTTTACTCTAAGGGTATGCAACCTACTAATGCCTAAATAATGATGTTAATGCAATGCTGAGCAAATTTGACACGAGATGCATGTACATGTGATTGCAATTGAGACCTTAGGAGTTTACACAAAGCAAGTAAGAAGATAGAAACAAGATTCTTACTATGGTATACTCTTAAGTCCAATCAGAAAATTAAAGTCATAGAACTACTCTAACATGCTCAAACAAAACCAATAAAGAAATAAAACAGATTAGATTTATGCAACTATATCAACCTTAACTCAGGATAAAAGAAAACAACAAACACACAATGCAAAGTATCTTGGAATGGGCAATGATTAAATGGAATTCAAGCAACCACAACACCTTAAGAAAGAACTCAAAATATAGCATACGGTATATGCAGCTGGCTGAAAACAGAACACTGTATCCTCTAGTTAACACACCTGAAATCAACAAGGTATTTAAAAATATGTGTTACTCTCGGGTGCACAAAAACTGCTCATTTTAATGGACTGTAACAGACAATCAGGTTGGGTATTGGGACAGAAATATAGGCTGAATCAGAGATGGGTTAATGAAGGTTGTTGGAAGGGTTTAAGCCTGCCACATTATAGGTTAGTAAAGTCAAAATCTGGGACTAAATCAGAGATAAACAGGGTAGAAATTTTATAGTGGCTCCAGGATGCAGTACAAAGCTCTAATACCAAAATTTATGTAGGATGTAAGCTCTAATACCAAAATTGATGCAGCATAATGCTAGAGATACCAATTAACCATAGGAGAATAGACCAAAATAATGCAGAAGCAAAAATTTAATTAAAACAGCTCAAAATTGAATTTTTTGAACACTTTCAAGTGCCCAAAAATACACAAATTGAATGGGAGTATTAGAGAGAATGATGTAGAAGAGTTTAGAAAAGAAAAGACGAAGAAGGAACCCAGGAGGGTAATTCTACAATTTCTTAACAAAACCACAAAATTACCAAAATACCATGATTGTGCATCAGAAAATTACCAAATTTTACAAGTGAATTTTGATGTACCTAAGGGTTATATGTTCCAAATTTTGTTTAATTTGGACAAGTTTTGATTTATCAAATCATGGAATTTCAAAAAGCTTAAGGTCCTTTAATGGTGGTTCCAACAAAACCAGTGTAGAATCTTTTCCAATAAACTAACAAAGAAGAACTGATGTAGCAGCCCTAACTTGGCTGGAAAGGGCCTATCATCTTTGGAGGCCTTAGCCTAAACCAATTTGGAAAGGGCCCTGGAAGCTTTAGGGTCGATTCAGTAACACTATTTGGGTTTTATGCATTAAGGTTTTATGTTAGGATTGTTTCCAGAAACTTTATGGTTGTTTCTGGGTGTTTTCTTAGGGTTTTTATACAATGGGGAGTTTATTGTAATAAGGCATTGTTTGCCAAGGGTCTTAGTTGCAAATAGGGAGTCTTTGGGTGTTATTTCTAATCAAGTAAAGTGGGTTTTTATGTGTAGGTCGACAAACACATTAAAATAGGTTTCTTGGAGTCCTAATTAGACTAGAAGTCTTGAAAAGTCTTTAAATGGTGTTTTAGTCTTAGGATGCAATCAGATTTGGGATTTTGGTATAAAGATTTGGAATTTTCTGGTGTCCACAACTTGACAAGTATCTCCCTCTCTCTTCTCTCGTCTCTCATGTTAAGCTCTCTTCTACTTCCCCCACAATCTCATCTCTTTCTTCTCCCTCTCTTCTTCTATTTTCTTTCTTACTTCCTTAATCCTTAATATTGTATTGCTGCTATTGTGATTTGTTCTTCATTGTTCTTGTTTCTTTATTTGAAAGAAGTATCAAGAAGTAATCTTGATCTCATTTTTTTATTGATTTATTGAATTTGAAAGATAAATCAGACCTATACCCACTTGTTTTCAATCTTTCCTTCAAGAAAACCTCCAAGAACCCATCTATACCTATCGGCCACACCAATAAGTCCTCTTTCTTGTGTTTCCTTTCCAAGAACACATGAAGGAGGGTTTCTTAAGCCTTGTGGTAGCTCCAAACCAACCCATAACCCTTGTTGATTTTCCAGCAGTCCCAAACCCCATTTTCTAGAACCCTATTTACCCCATTGTTTACCCTTAGTTCAGTCCCTATTTGACCATATAAATCAGCCTCAAATTTCACCCATAATTACCCACAATACCCATATTTTACCCCTTTCTTAATTCTTCCTTTAGCCTTCCTTTTAGCCCTACTTCTTAAGCCCACCTCTAACCCTATCATTCCCTTTTAGAAATCCCTAATTTGAGTCCCGTTTAGTCTTGAATCCATTATCTTGCATTTTAATTGTTATAGGGTCCTTTCCAAAAAGGTAACCCTACACCAAGAAGGGAATCAAGGGAAAAGTTTAGGGGTTTTATAGGGTATCCAAAGCCTTAAAAGACTTTAGAGAAACAAGGTTTCTAGAGTGGAAGAAGAAAGTAAGAAGATGTTGGGATTTAGAAGAAAGAGAAAGAGGGATAAAGAAGGGGAGTATCACAACTCAACCCTTAGAAAGAGAGAGGATAACAAGGGCCAAGCCCATAACACACAAGTGTCAAAATTCAATTCATTCTTCACTGATTCAATTCATGTTTAGGGGTGTGATGTATAACACTCAATGAAACATATTATCCTGCAAGTGTATAGGCCCAAAATAGACTAGAATAGTGGTTGCCTTCAGTTGTATAAACAGACAGTACTTTTAAAGACCAAATAACACTACCTCAGGTTTATGGATTTATGGAGTTGTATGCCAGTGGTGATGTAGAACATAGTAAAAGAAGAGATTACTGTCAAGATTCTAAAAAGAAACAATATGTGAAGATGATGGAGATTAGAAAAGATAGTGATGAAGAAAGAGAGAAAGAGAGAAAACTCGCCTAAATTGTGAAAGTTAGAGGAGATAATGAGCCGTGGGCTTTAAAAACAACTTTTATTTGTAACTTTTCTTTAACTAGCTGTACAAGAGGTCTTTATAACCTATTTATAATAAATAAATAAATAAAGAAATTTGACCATATTTGACCAAAATACCCCTCCCTTGTATAGTAAGCCCAAAAAAACCAAAAAAAAAAAATCTGAAAATATAAAAACACTTTTAAACTTCTTCAAAACTAATTCTAACTCCTTACCAACTTTTGTCTCTAATAGCCTTATTACATTAAGTAACTCAATAAAACTACCAAAACATAATCTGAAAACATAAATTTAAAGATTAAAATGATGGACAACATCATGTCTTCTTTCTTGCTCCCATGCTTTTGATCTTGGACTTCCATAATGGTTAACACTTCTCTATCCATTGAAGAGCTACCTCATCAAGGGGTTTATGGGTACAAGAAGTCATTGATTTCTAGACTTATCAAAGGGATATAACAGGGTCAAATCTAGGAAACATAGAGCATAAATCATTGAACAAACAGAGGTAGTTTCAGACCAAGAATTGACTAGGTAATTTGGGTAGTGATTGGGCTATAACACTGGGATAATATAGTTAGGGTCACAGTGATGATAAGGCTAAAATCTGGTATTTATTTGTAGATTACATATACTCAAATCAAGAATTGGACCAAGGGAAATCTATAGATTAATAGGACACTCATGGAGTCAGGTTTATGTGTTCAGGCTTAGGGATTTCAAGAGTACCCAAAGAAGTGGTTTTTTGAATGCTTTCTTGGTTCTCTAAAGAAACAATAAAAGAAAGAATAAGAAATAGGGAGAAAGAAGATGGAAGTATATGTGATGGGTTTTGGTTGTAATAGCAAGTTGAAACCAAGAAAACCAGAAAAACAATGAGCAAGAAGAAGAAGAAGAAGATAAAGATGAGAAGATAGGATGTACCTTGAGGAAATCACCAACCAAGCCAAACCTTAAGCACCAAGGACTTGAATACTCTTCAAGCTTGAAGAAGAGAAGGAATTCCACTCATAGCGAGCAAGAAAACATCCAAAATTTTTATTCATTCAATCATGCCAAGTACAAAAATGTGCAGCTCATATAGGCTCACAAACTCATGAAAATAGCAAGAAATCAACTTAGAAACTCCTAAACTACTAGCTTACTTGTTACCTAAGACTTTCCTAAAGTCAAAACTACTAAAAACTTCACTTTCTAAAAACAAAAGGTGTCAAAATCAGGCCCTTCTAGAGAATTTCATCCAGCACTCTTAAAGGGCCCCACTTTGACGTGTTGACTCTAAAATTACTAAAATATCATTGGCAATAATACCTTATTACACAAATACCAAAAAAAAAAATTTAAATGACCCCCATATCCTACACTCTAATAACTCATAAACTATTAAGTAAAATAGCAAAATAACTCTAAAAGACTTCATCATGTGTGTCTTCATGTGTAGACCCCACCAAGGTTATGTGTGGGCCCCACCTTGCCCTAATATCCTCATTAAAATCTCTTTTCTCTCTTCTCTTCTTTCCTCATTCGTAATCTTAGTTTTTTTTTTTTTTACACAAGTCAATCCTTGTGATTCAACCTTATGAAGTACTACAACACTTGTATACTTGCAAGTAAAGTTACCCTAGATTTTTTGTTCATTAATTTGGATCAATAGTTTAGGCATAACATAATAATAGACTGAATTAGAAACTTGGGTACACCTCTCTTGGAAACCTGAATTCCCTCCTTCTATATACTAAACCCTAAAATAAAAGAACCTACCAAAAGAAAAACTCTATTCCAATTTGGTGTAACTCTCCCAAATCACATCGGATTTGGTCTTGTTTGAAAGGTAACTAAATGACCATTCTAATTGTATCCAAATCAAGCCAAAAATGATAGTTTTAACCTCTAAACATTAAAGCTAAAAGCAAGATTACAACTTTATATAAATAAAACCAAATAAATATCGTGGACCCACATGATCATCCATGTGCTAGAATTATGTATCCTAACAAAGCCATTTGGATAAAATAAAGCATATTTGTTTGTTCATTAATTAATGATAAAAACCCTTAATATCATCATCACGGGTATTTATTTCTTTATATGGGTAATTACACGATCTCATGAGATGAAATAGGTGGTTCTCAAATAACAAAGTAGGATGATAGACATATTGAAATGTATGGAAAGATCTGATAATCTAGAATTCCAGATCTTGTAAACCTGAAACTTTACAACTATGGATGATGTTGAACACAACACTTATAAGGCTACTACATGTCAGGTTGTTATATAATGTAGTAATGTAATCTCAATCACTAAAATGAGACCCTAAGCTTACATATAGGTGCACTATATAAATGCACTTAAGGGATCCATTATGAATACACTTAGTAAAACTTCATTGTAAGGATTAGTGTTATTCATATTTACATACTCTCCCTTAGACCTGAGGGGATTGTAGTTCTCTAAATTGTATATTGGTTGTTTTAAGTTATCAACCAGTGATACCAAATTGGTGGCTATATCATGAATAGTTTGGATAACCTATATGATACTTGAAAGAATGCCCAACAAGGAATCCATTTCCCTTAAGTAGGAGATATATTCAATTTAGGACATACGTGATGTGATTGGACAAGAAAATCTACCAATGGTTTTTGATAAAGAGTTTGTCAGATGATTTTAAAATTAATTTATTATAGTAAATAAGTTTATTTTACAAGTCCAATCAATTCATTAAGTTCATAAAGGTCATATCCTAATGACCAAAGGGGTTACACAGTGATTAATTTATCATCTTGAATATCATTAAAAAAAAATTGTATATTGGAGGGACTAAATTGTGAAATATATGTAAGAAAGGACCTCATTGATATTTTCTTATCCTAAGGGATTCAATTGTAATGTGTTCCAGGGTGTTATTGCAATCAGTGATGTGCTAGTTTGCACTTATTGAAAGATACAACTACCTTAAAGTTGTTTTGACTGAAATTTAGGTTTCTAAGCCCCACAGCCTAAAGATGAGAATCCCATCATGATCTCACACCCCTTAGGGTTTCTTTGGCTAGTCTATCCTATAAATACATCTATACCCACATTCAAAGAGAGACTTGTAGTCTTCTTGGATGTGGAGAAGCTTGGAGAAACCCTCAATAAGATGTGAATACTAAGGAAACTAAGTCAGATCATCATCTTGTGTCCGGTTCAGCTACTGAAGTGTTTTCTTCTAATATTCTTTTATTTAAATCCTAGAAATACATATGGTGATAATGGATGGATTCATATTTATAATCTATATTTTCATGAAAATTAATCATAAATTAAAGATTTTGAAGAAATAAAAACAACACCATGATCATCTAATTTCTTCTTGTTGATTCTAGATGACCCTGATCATCTTCTCAACAGGTTTTTTTATGGTAAATTTCTCAATAACACAGCATCTATAAATTACTATCTCATGGTACCTCTAGAAAAAGTTTATAGGGTATTTGCTACTTCTATATCATTGTTTTTGTAGATGCCTCTGATCATCTTCTCAAGAGGTTTTTTTTCTGGTAAATTTCTCAATAACACAGCATCTATAAAATACTATCTTATGGTACCTCTAGAAAAAATTTATAGGGTATTTTCTACTTCAATATCATTGTTTTTGGATTCTGTAAATAAAATCTGTTCCTACAGTTTTTATGATTATTCGGTCAGTTCCTACAGACACCTATCAAATTTAAGAGATTACCAGATCTTGAATCAATAAGTAAAAGAAGAGAACATGTCAACCTCTTGATTTACTATATAATCTTCAAATTTAAAAAGCATTATAGCCATAGATTCTTAAACTGGAGAAGCCATCAATGATCATAAATCTAACATATTTGGAGTTGTTTGCCTTGATGTGAATATGTTATCGTTACACTTGGTATATTGACTTTAAATAGTTTTCTTGTTAGTATCATTTTAGTTATGTCCCTAGTTGTATATTTTTTAAACTACTGTGGTTCATCTGCTTGATGCCTATCTACATCATAAATGCCAACATTCTGATCCTAATGAATTACTTACTAGTCACATTGACAAGTTCAGATGGAGCCTACTTCTTCACGGACTTTGGTTTGCATAGATTTGAATGGAATATCAAAGTACTTACCAATCTTCCAAGGAAGAAAGAACATCTTTAAAGAAGAAGGTCGCCACTATTGATTACTCTCATTTATAGTGTTATTAATTTCATGCTTTCTTTTCCTTTGGAGTTAGCTATTGGTTTCTTTTCCTATTGTTCTACTCAACAGGTTGTTTGTGCAAAGCAACTATAAAAGTGTCTTATTGTACTTCTAAAATAAAAAATATAGGGTATTTGTCACTTCTATAAAGATATTAACTTAGTTTTTTTTGAATATCTATAGATAATTTGTTCCTACAATTTTTATGATTATTCAATTAGTTCCAATTGATTAAATACCAAATTTTAAGATTACATACTTGAACAAGTACAATTTTGTCTACATCAGCACATGTTCATTTGCTAGTATCACACTTATTAGAAAAAGCAAAAAAAATAAAATAAAACCATAAAAAAAAACATTAAAAGTCAAAGATAATATTTATTTATATCTAGTATAAAACCCTCTCTTAAATAAGTGAAAAAAGACACAGGAACTTTAAGTTTGGCAGGCCAAGCTGAGCCTGACCCAAGCTCGCCTCTATCTTAACGAGGGAGCCTGAGCTATTGAACTCGGCACCTGAGCCAAGCCTAAGTCTAATCCTTGTGATGAGCCTGAGCTGAATTGGGCAATGGATGGGAGTATAACACGTGGCTGCAAACACGAATCTGAAAATGAGGCATTTCGGAAGGCTTGGTGGGATGTTTAGCATGAGATGGTGGCACGTGGCTCCAAGACATGCCCTCCAATGTATGTATTATAGACATGTAACATGATTAGGAATGTGCTCACAGGTGCATGTTTGTTTGGGCTTCACAACTGAGCCGTGTGATAAAGCTCAGCTCAGCTTGGCTCGTTGACACTTCTACCGATGTGTATGGATTTGAGCACATCCAAGCTATGGAACCTAGCAGATTGCTTTCCCAAAGAAAATTACTCACAAGAAATATGGAAGATCCTGGCAAGACTTAATCTCTGGACTTCCATTTTGAAAACTGCAAATGCCAACTGCACTGATTTCCTTTCCTAATGGAAGAATTTTCTCTTCGTCCAGCAGACCAACCTTGCAAAATAAAGCAATAACTAGATCACCAAACTGAAACAGAAATGAGCTTGAAAATAAATCCTGGAATAAAAAGGAGTGTCAGAAGTGGAGAAAAACCAATTAGCTTCTAAATAAATCTAAGCGCTTTGAGCAAACTATTAGACAAGCAAACATAGATCTCATGTGCAAGACTC
>JAOXJP010161870.1:0-12873 GCA_025762735.1 Platanus orientalis
AAAAAATCGATTACCCCCCCCCCCCCCGGCCTCTTTGAATGGGTTTGTTGGGTGACAAAGGCTAGAAATATAATCTTTTTATCGTGTTTCCTCTATTTTTTTTTTTCTTTATACATCATAATTATCCTTTTGGACTTAGCTGTTTAATGGTTTATGGGATGAGATTTTGCACAAGATGTTCGTATATTATTCAACTAAACTTTCATGTCTGATAGGAACTAATAATAATTATTTTTTTATGAATTAGAGAAAGGGGCAACGTTTGTTAATGTGAAGAATTCAGGTAATTTGGAACTTTACTTAATTATTGTTTTGGGTTTTCTTGATCTCTTATTTAATTCAAATATTTGGCCAAAAGGTTTATTAACCTGTCGGAACATTAACAATTCCTTTCACAGGAACCCAAAGCAATCGTTTGGGTTTTCCTCCGACTAATGTAAGCATTTTTTTATTGTTCTTCTCTACTCTTTCTGTTTGTGCACAGTATATTGTTTGTTATATATGGAGTTTTAGGTTTTTGTTTCAAAATCATGAGACTCATGGCTGGTTTCCACCACTACCTACTACGATCTCAAACAGTACTCCAAGTCCCAACAGTGACTTCGTTATTTTTATTTTTATTTTTTTACCAATGGTGCTATGCCCCAACAAACTTAACTGTGTCTTCATTTTTTTATTGGGTTTTCTTTATTTCAATAATTGTGCCAGAAGCCCCCTTTAAGAACATGGAGATTGAGGTTTGATTGAGTTTGCGAGTCCAAGATCCATAGAGTAAGAAATGCTTGCACATTGAATGGCTTTGTTTAATCAAAGAAAAATCCCATTGGTTGATCCTTTTAAATAGAGATAGACATTGATTCCGAACCTTTGAATTCACTTCAACTTTAGCACAATGGTTTGATAATGGGCTTTAACCTTTTGTTTTTATTATTCTTTTTTCCCTGATTGGTATTTCAACTTAAGTCTCAAACGTTTGTCTTTTAATTATTTTGTTCCTCTACAACCTATAGACTAAATTGTTGATGTGCTTTTTTGCCCACTTTGTAGAATTTAGATGCCCACTGATGATTCCAAGATTGATTTAGATGTGTCTCAAAATAGTGGTAACATGGTGGAGATTAGTAATGGCAATGGTAATCTTAGTGGTGGGAAGGGAGGCTGATTGGGATTTTCATAATTGCGTTGGACAATTTGCATGTTAGCTTGGAAACCATGTTGATGGTACTTTATTATTTTTATTTCACACGGCATGATTTTAAGTTTTCAAGTTTATGTTCTTTTACAACGTAGTTGTGTATCTATCAATTATTTAACTGTATCATTGACAACCATTTTTTTGTCATTGGTTGGTGTTACAGTAGACATTATTTATCATTAGACTCACATATCAGGTATAAAACATATTTTTGGAAGCAAATCTACTTTAGTGGGTTTCATTGTTATTATTCTTAAAAAAAATTGATACAAACGATGGTAATTCTTTTTTGTGGTATTTTTTTGGCTATTCATGTTCTTCAACTTATGATGCCTCCTTTCTTCTCTACAAATAGTTTTACTTTAGTACCCACTTCTTAACTTAGCTTTAAGTTGGTTGTTGTAATTAGCTGATAAAGGTGTCTGCAAATTTTAAGCTTAATATTTCACTAAGACATTAATAACATTGTTTTGATACTTTAATTACTTGGAATCGTTCTTTATTTCTTTTATTTTATATGTTTGCTAAGTAAATGAATTGGGTTTTGTTGGGTTAATGTCTTGTATTCAACCCGAGATATAACCTGGGATGATGATCCGAAAAACCTGAATATGACCCGAAAAACTTGTTTTGTATTCGCTTTGAGGTCCGGATCCGATCCGCGCAGATTAGGGTTTTGGGGTTTATATTTAGGGTTTTCTCGATTTCCATGCAGTCGCACTGTTCATTGTAATCTCTATTCTTCGATCATAATGAAAGCTCTTCTCCATTTTCACCCATGGACCTAGGCTTCAAAGCCAAACCATGTAAATCATCTTGCTTTTGTGGTGTGATTGCTTTCTGCTTTGCTTTCTCTCTTCTTATTTGTTGCATATGATCATAGATCTAGGTTTTCGCATAACAAGTTTGATTTAGATGTTTTTGAAAATGGACAATTATGTGGATTTAATGAAGATTTTTCGTATAGGTATTTAAATATTTATCATTTGTCACTAAGAAGGATTTATAATTTTTAGCAACATTTCTTCTGCCTTAATAATTGATTTTGCATTAGGTAACCGATCAATAAGCCCCGGTTTGTTTGTGTTCCCAACAAAAAACTAAAATTTGTAAGATATCATCCTACATTATTTTTACGAAAATCCTAATTGCTTTTAGTTATTGATAACATACTCTACAAGTTCGTGCCATTGACAGTTCCTTCTAACAGCTCAACTATTAAGTTGCATTTGTTTTTCAATTCTATAATGCCAATAGGCATTCCCTGTATTTGTTCAAATATTAAGACACAACACCTGTTTATCCACATCTCATGACTTACTTTTTCATATTTTATCTTTGAAAAAACAAAAAATCTCAACTTCATTAAAAAAAGAAAAAAATGCTGCTCGGGATTAATTTTGGTCATAAAAGAGTTACTTTTCCACATTTTATCTTCATGCTCTATCTAATTTTATATTTTGGTAGATTACGGGAGCCATTTTGGCTATAAAGAAAGCACTTCTTGCTCTTATCCGCCTCCTTGAACATTGTTGCAAATGGTTGTAACATACGAATTTGAGAAAACTCCTTGTGGGAACTTTCCTAATCCAAATGCAGAGTTTCTTTCACACCAGATTTTGTTGCTTCCAATGCATTTGGACTGTTTGCTAGTTCAGTCTTATATTCATCCAGAAGCCATCGAGTATCTGCAGAGGTTAAAACAATTCTCACCTTGCTTTGAGTTCTTTTATCATCAATGATCTCACTAGTTGTTCACTCGATGGTTATATGCGTTAGGTTTGTATAGGTTGTGTTTTTATGGGGTTGATATCCTCTGCAACGCCCTATGAGGCAAGACACAAGGGGTGGGACCCATTCACTTTTGGGGGTGATGGGACATCCAAAAGTGAATGGGCTCCATTCCCTGGTGTCTTGTCTCGTGGAGCGTCCCATTGCAGAGGCTATCAAGCCATTTTTATGTAGTGGTGTTGGTGGGATTTTTGCTAGGACATTATTCTGAATGAACAAGTACCGGGCAACAACTTCAATTCCAAGCACCCCACCACTTACGTTGTGCACAAGCAAGGGTCCTATTTTTGGGCCTTCGGAGTGGTTAATGTACTCCATTTTGTAACCTTATTTCAAAAACCATCGAATCCGGTGGACATTCTTACCTCTCCCTACATAGGACTGGTAAATGAGTTGGGTCTTGGTATGCACTTAGAACGCTCAATCCCAAATGTTGTTTATTTGAAATAGGTTGACTTCCTTGCTTCTCCTATGTTAGAATGCTCTTTTTATTAAGTTTTCTTTTTCTTATTTTGGTCCAGAGACAAATGTAAGACTGGTGCCAACAGTTCATCACGGAAAAAAAGATTAATTGAACAGGGATCACTAACTAATAAGAAAAGAATAAAAAAGAATTGTCTGTTATGTATACTTTCCCGATCCTGTTACTACTCCTGGCCTTACACAATCAATTGAGATAAAATGCTCAATCAACAGCAGGTACGAGAGAAAGAAGGAACAGTGAAATAACAACAAAAGAGTTTGAATGTTGATCAGTTAAAAGAACATGTGAATGGACGTGCAAATTTGAAATGGACAAAGAGAAAGAAGAGGAAGCTATAAAAATACCAAATGAGAAACAAACAAAAGGGAATTTTTACCAACATATTCAACTACAACCAAAATTGCTATGCAATCTCACCGCTTGATCCACTGATAGTCTCATTTTGCTCACAATCCCATCAATCCTTGTTAACTTCATCTGCAATTTTTCCTTACTTTCACTGGTAAAAGTCATCTGTTATTAGGTGTTTTGTTTTCGTTCTGTTGTTTCAGAAATTCATATGATTTTTTCAATTACTGTAAATGGATGCTACTCTATCATTAATTCCAGTTTTTACTTTCCTTAATCGATTGTTGGTTTCATCTTTCAATGTCTACTTAAGTGTATATGTTTTAATTTGAGAGAGTCTTTATTCACGAGGCAAGAACCACATTCTTTTTTCTCAAAGATCTCAAACACGTTATAGCTGTGTCTTGAAATCTTCCTTAAAAAAGGTTAAAAACATAGTTTATCACAATTTTCTTCGCCAAACTAGATCCTCTTCAAGCCACCACCTCAACCTCACCAATGAGGTGGAGAATACGTACCACTCTTCCACCAAATTTCAATCATGTCAAGATCCTTCTCTGTCGCCTCGTCCAGAATAGTCTCATTATTACCTCTATCAGCTTCCCCTTCTTGCTTGCTTGTTATAATGAAGTTGTTTCATTTTTCTACCAAAAGCATGTTCTTTGTGAATGTCGGTATACCAATACCTAACTATGCAACAGAAAACATTGAGCTCCCGCGGCTCGACTTGCTTGAAGAGGAATCGCCCCTCCAAGGGGACCTTACTGATCGGAAGTGTTTTTATCGATTCAAAAATAAGAACTGAGTGCAATGCTGGTACATTCTCTATGAACTGCTTAAAGATGGGTGGGATGCCATCTACTAACTCTGAATGAAAAACCATGAATCCTGGAATTCGACAAACGTTTTTATCATCTAGTACTTTGCTAAGCTGTTCAGGCGAAATCTTGTGGTCTAGCTCAAAGGTGTACTGCTTTCTGTACCCGTAATTCCACATGAATGTGAATGGATAAAAAATGCTCACCTTAACGAATGCTAACCAGGCTGCCGGCACATCAGTGCCAAAAAGTGAATATGCACCCCCCAAAAAAGTGAAAATCAATTTTCAATGCTGATGTGTCTGCCCCTGACAAGGAGCAATGATGAGCATTTGTTAAGGGAAGCGTTCATAAACCGATCCCCCGAACTAAGATACACAAGTTCTACCGTGCTGATGACGATGACATATGAGAGTAGAAGTAGTAAATTCGTTTTCCAGATCATTGTCATGATGACCACTACAAAAGTCATTGCAAGTGTCATCACAAAAATGACACTAATCCCTGCACACCCTAGAATAACGTCATTTTAGGCCGAGTCTGGTTGTCATGAAAACATTTTCTCATGACAAAATTTTCTCAAAAAATCATTTTTACGCTTTCTGATTGCCATGACAAGTTGGTTTTTTAATGTTTTTCTTATGATTCTTTTCTTTTCTTTTCTTGTGGGATTTTCTTTCTAATCTCTTCTTTCTTTTCCACACAATTCATGGCAACCAGACTGGGCCTTAAGGCAAGCATAGATTTTCTTTACAATGACAAAGAAGAAACACAGAAGGGGTTCATACCATATGCATTGGCGATCATTCCGTTAATCTACATCCTAGCGTTACATCTACACATGCTAGCATGAGTAGGTAATTTACTGCTGGTATGTATATTTGGCCTTTATATTTCTGCGATGTGTGTGCGATTATTTCCGGAGGGAAACATCTAGCTAAGATGGAATGCTGGATGAGTGAATAGGTTCCTGAAATCAATGATTGACTACAAATAACCGAAACTATTATACCCATTGCAAACATGGACCAGTAGACCGAATCAGTGTTGTGTTGACGCAGGTATGCAGCTTGACCTGTGTACGACAAAATAAGCCATGGGTATAGTACTGTGCACATGCTTATTTGGATAGATTGCACTGTAAAGTGCCCCATATCAACGAAGAGTGCTTCAGTTCCTGTACGTATCATCCAATTTCCAACAATTACATGCAAAATTTAGAGCTGATTGGAATGGATTTGATGCAGCGGAATAGCAAGGAGAAGAACATGTCGTCTCCTTTGTTTGGGAAAAACCCTAAACTTCACCAAGGAAGAGAAACTTGTTCTAAACTTTTATTAATGAAAAATTGAATTGCCTTGAAGGCTACAATGCTTTAAATAGAGAAAAGAAACCCTAATTCGTGTTAGGCACATTAGACCAATTTGGTAAATTTTACAAAAAATAGAAAACTCGAGTTACTAGCAAAAATCAAATACTACTATCACTAAGAAACATCATAGAATAAACGGGATCTTATTCTGACTTCTAAATAAAAAGTTATAGCGAAAAGGAAAATTACTAAAAATAGCAAAAACACTGATTTGATGACCTTAACAAAGGAATTTATGCGAAAAGTGGCGGTGGTCATGATAAAGCTATAAGTTTTGATTCTCGTGAAATTTCACTTAAGCTCATCAAATTTCATGCAATCCCATTCTCAAGGCTCATGATCTCTACTAGAGCTTTTAACCTTTCTTGTATGTAAACTTCTATTAGTCCTTTGCTCAAGGAAAACTTGTGTTGTTTATTCTACATCAGTGAGGGGTTTGAGTTATTTAACCATAGTTAATGGTGTCATCAATGACGACGAAAATGATGTCTGTTTTTACCCATTTCTAAAATCCAACAAATCATCGAACACTGATAGACCAGTTGCCATTAATGAGTATGACTTGAAGGGCCATGAATCTACTTATTGGGTTTAGGGTTAGGATTAACTTTGTTAGAATTAAGGTTTTTCCCCGTATAAACGTTTCATTCATTACGACTAGCCAAGAGCGAATAACGTGATATTTCAAAGGTTAAGATTTGAAAATAAAATCTATGTAGAAGGGTATAATGGTAAATCAAAAGTTAGATAAATAAATAACTTATTTTTCCTTCTTACGGTTTTGCCATTTATATACCCTCTTTTGAAATATTTTAAAAATAAATGTTTTTTTTCTTCTAATATTTAAAAATACTTAATTATTTGACAACTTCACCCAACTTCAGGAAACAAAAGAATTGAATGCTTACGACATCGATTTTATGTATCACTCTCAATCAACCCGCGTGATTTTCTGACAAAAGTTATTCCAATAAAATAGGCACGGATGACAAAACGACGCAGAAGTTTTCATGGCCGCCAACGCTCTCCCGTACTTGGGTTGTCTGGCTGCGAAATGTAACTTTCCTAAGGTAGACCCAAGGTCAAATCCAAAAAGGCACGTGAGGTAATAATCACTGCGTCTTGATATGGTCTATCCAGGATTTATCGTTCAGCCCCTCACAGGGGTGTGGGTCCCGCAGAAAAGTGCATGGAATCGACATCCCTATGACGGGGTGAACGGTACGTGCTCCTAATGTAGAGACCTGTCCCCTTTTAATACTAAGTGAGGGTGATCTCATGTAGATATATCGTCTGATTCTACAATATATGTAAATATGTAACAAATTTCCTGTCCACGATGGTGTCCACTGTCCAGGCCACAAGGTGACTTCCTCTAGAATAAAATTGGTGAGAATTTGAAATTGTACCTAACCCCTGCCCATTTTATTCCATGAGAAGTAACCCGGTGTCATAAACACCAAATCCTGGATAGAACATCAATTTCAACTGTGTGGCATACAGAGTAAGGGTTGAAGGATCCAATAAAGTGATTTCACTCCATTATCAATTAGTGTGTAACATGTTGACTGACAAAGGGTGTCCCTCCCCAGACTCCGCGTTAGCGGGAGCCTCATGCACTAGGTCGCCTTTATTATTGTAAATATATAATAAATAAGTGCATATATTTTTATGAGTGTACCCTTTAAACAGCCATTGTGTAACATACTGTGAAATGACTGGTGTGATATCTATCCAGTTAGATCGGAGATGATTCAAACACCCCGGGTCACTGTAGTTTAAGCGGCAACGGCAATAGCGTTGATAAGTGGATACTTGTCTGCTATGTTCATCCAGCGTTAAAGTACTTACGTCGAAGTTCCTGCTGAAAAAGAGCGGAAAAAAAAGAGTCCGGATGTGACTTTTCTAAACTCAAATACTAACTCGTTTTTTCTGGAGGCCTTTCTATTTTCAGAACTCGGATAATTTTTTGGTAAAGGTGAGCTAACTTTTGTGAAGCTTTGTCCGGGTTCTTTGAATTATTTTACTATTTCTGGGTTTTGATGACTGCGGTGCTTTGTTCTTATTATTATTATTATTATTTTAAAATTTTCATTTGTGGTGCTTTATTCTGATTCTGTTCAACCCAGCCTTCCTGAAACTACTGTTCTTCTGGATTTTATTTATTTTTTTGCTTCTTTGGGTAAGATTTAGGTTCTCTTGTTTTGTTCTTCTTTGAGAGCTGTACTGTGTTCAAACTCTTTTTTTTTCTGGGATTTCTGGATTAACGTGTGGTTTGTTTTAGATTGCTCTCTTCTGCAAATACAATTTTAATAACGTCTATGTTTTCCTTCCTCTTAGGTTGGTTTATTTCTGCACTTGTGGTAGACGACGAGAGATGGTGAGGGGGAAGACGCAGTTGAGACGGATCGAGAACGCCACGAAAAGGCAAGTAACATTTTCGAAGCGTAGAAATGGGCTGCTTAAGAAGGCGTTCGAGCTGTCGGTGCTCTGCGACGCGGAGGTGGCGCTTATCATCTTCTCGCCCAGAGAGAAGCTCTATGAGTTCGCCAGTGCCGGGTGCGCTTTACTGATTACAAAACCCTTCATTTCTCTACTATTATTATTACTACTACTACTGTGAATTAATGGAAAAACTAGGCATTCTAAGGAAGTCGGGCGGGGATTTGGATAGGACAACTTAAAGCTAGCTTAAAGTAAGAATGTCATTAGGGGCCAACACATCAGCACCATAAAAAGTGGATGCTTTTCACTTTTTGGCACAGTCATTCTACTCTAGCCTAATTGCAAGTTGTCCTACCAAATCCATGGGGCAAGTGTTTCCTTCTCCTCTCTATCATTTTCAATTCTATTTTTATAGACTATGACTGAAGTATTTTCAGTCAAGTTTTCTCTTTGTTGGCTGTTCTTAAGATTATTATTATTATTATTTTATTTTATTTTTTGTTATTCACTCTTATTATAATCTGGAAGGAGAATAGTACAAAATCTCAGCTCTTACATTTGCGTTAAAAACCAATTAGGGAACTGAGTAGAATACACTAGAGGTGATTTAAGAGTCAAATCCCCTTTTACCAAAAGCTTAGCTGCTTGGTTACTTGTTCTAGGTTTGCACTTATATGTAACATGCTGTAGTTGACTACTACATACGTGAAACTAGAAATTAAAGTCCGAGCTCAGCCCGGGCCATCTGGCTGAGGTTTTATACACTTCCCCCTTGTCAGTTAACCTCTGCCAAGGGTCAAGGTGGCGGGCACATCAGCACCGAAAGTGATTTACACCTTTTGAGGGGCATGTAAATCACTTCTAGTGCTGCTGTGCCTGCCCACTTAACCCTGGGCGGAGGTTAGCTGACAAGGGGGAAGCATTGAAAATCCACGGCGGGGCCATCCAAAGGCACCCCTTGTTAATTCCTCATTGGAAGAAAGTGTACATTGGTAGAGCAGAATAAATTTCTAGGACAGATTGGGTAAATAGATGAGCCCAGATTTCATGCACGCCTGATGCATGGATGCAGAGACATCAGCACCGAAAAGTGATTTACACTTTTTGGGCACGTGCTTATCTCTTTTCGATGCTGATGTGTCCATACCCTGGATAGGATTGATTGGCTTCTACCAAAAAAAAAAAAGAAAGGTAGGACAACTTAAAGTTAGCCTAAAGAAAGAATGACATTAGGGGCCGACACATCACTACAACAAAAAACACCTTTTGGAGCGTTTAAAAACGCTCCCTATATATAGTTTTAAGGAGCCTTTTTCAAGCGCTGTTTTGACGCATGCCGCCAAAAGTCAAGGACTTTAGGGAGAGTTTTCAAAACGCTTCCTAAAGTATGTCTAAATAGAAAGAAAAAAACACAAATACTTTAGGAAGCATTTTTAAAACGCTTCCTAAAGTATGTCTAAATAGAAAAAGAAAAAAAAAAAAAAAACACCACTAAGACTATAGGCAAAAACCTAGGTAATGTCTCCAGCTCACATCATCATCAATGGGTTTCCAAACAGTACAATGTCTTGATACATGATAATTTCCACATAAATCAAATTTATATACAAAGATAAGCGATCTCTAAAAGTCTGGAAGACCGCATCAAATATCTACTTGGATCCATAGTTGTCCATGAATTGGTAATATAACAGCCGTACTTCACAAGCTCTGGACACTACAAAGTTGAAGAGACAAGCCAAAAGATCCAGCTTTAGCCCCGAAAACCTAACTTGGACTCTCCAACTCTATTACATGTAGCTTTCTTAGCAATTTGCCTTGATTCAGCCTTCAAGTTTATGACAGGGATTGATAAACAGTCTTTTAGACATCTTCATCCATGCCTTCCATTTGTCTTGCCACAGAATTCACTGTGCTAGCCAAAGACATAGTCGGTAGTTGGGTTTTATTCTTCATTGTAAATAAACAAAAGGAAGACTACACCAGACAAACATCTTACCTCACTAAACACATCTTTCTCCAGCCACTAAGAACATTTCTTTTACCTGCTCTGCAAATGTCGACTATAAGAACTGTGGAAGCTAGTGACAATCATTGAGACCATCTCATGGATATATCAAAGTTATATTGAATCAGTAAGTAGACAAAAATAAACAATGGAACAAAAGTAGGTAAAATTTTTACGAATAAAAAAAAAATGTGACACTTGACCATGGTATAGTCTAGGGTATAACTCTTGGCTGATGGATTGCATTGTTTTATTCTTTTCATTTTGAACAAGGATTATATGTGATTAGAATGATGAGATATATCACAAATGTTACAAAAAAAATTCCTTATAAAGCTTTGCAAGATTAGTTGAATCTCCACACAAAAAAAAGAGAGGATAGATCTGATCATATGGTATCAAATAACTAATTTCAAAATCAAACACAACTCAATCAGTATAAACAAACATATGGTATCAAGCAGATTATATCAAATTTGTAACATCTTAGGAGGGAAAAAGTTCCTTGCTTAATAGATAAACATTGACAATAATTTATAGGAATTCCTAGCAATGTGAAGAGGAAGATTGTAAAATAGTACTTAATGTACTTAAACAACTCCAAAATAAAAGTTGAAAAATTATTTTCCTTATTCTCACTATCCCTTAGTTATAAAGAGACATAAGAGCTGTTATCTTTAACATGACATATCAAACAAGGACAAAATCCTAACCAACCAACTTCACGCTATTCTTGCAACTCTGTTTTTTACTCTTTAAGCTATAGTTCTGAACAACCTTGTTGTGTCAGCATTCATCATTCTCAGCATATGGGCTTACAAATTTTATATGCAATGAGAATCTCAATGGTCTGTTTGAAGCCATCAATAGCCACATTCTCAAGTATTTCCACCTCTTAATTGAAAGATCACTATAGCAGCATAACTATTTCCACCTCTTAATTGACCATCTTTTCCTATGTAGTGTTATATTTCATAAACTAACATTAATTCTTAAACATAATTTACTAAAATAACAATTTCTAAGAAACCAAAACCATTAATATTGAAGACATTAAAAAATGTGCTACGGTGGACGGATGATGGGTAAAAGTGAATGATATGGACTAGGCTGAATATGGACCAATGGGTTGGGTGGTTGGATTGCATCACTTGTTATATTATTTAATCAACTTTGTAGAACCAACTACAAAAGAATGCATGATTGCATGAGTGGTTTACATCCCGTGACATAGGATAGCATTGGATTCAAGCAATAAATTGTCGTGCCCCAAAACCCATACCAGTACCACCATGAATTTCGGTACATGACATTAACACTTTCCATTTCACTTTACATTCAGACATTCTTAACTTATACATTTTTTTTCTTCCTTTACATTCATACGCAGCGGAAAAATTCATCAATCATTTTTCAATGGACATATTAATCACATTCCCATTTAATTAAATAAATAGTCTGACACATCCAAATCCATCAACTGAACTGAAATAATAAACTCCCTAACTTATTACATCATTTGAAATTTAAATTGAAATAACTGAACTGAAATAAATAGTCTCTAATCCAGATAACTGAAAATAAACAAGTGTCCAGTCAATAGCTCGCTCTATCTAGAACTACTACTCTATAATCTCCTCATCATCTGTGGTGTCAGATTGAGGTAAGTTTGATAAACTTAGCAAGAAAACAATAAACTATGGAAATAGTGGATCAAGTCTTAGCACAATTTTAAAAACTAAACAGATACTTTTCTATTTACAATTCAATATGTGTGATAGTTCATAAATCAATCTCATACATTGTTAAACATTTAATAACATTATAGCTCCATGTACAGAACATAAATCAGTGATAATCATATGCTTTTACAGTAATAGAACATAACGAATCAGATCATATTTCATCTCATAGTCAATACAATACATAACAAAACATATATCTGCTATCAAGCTAGAACATATAGCAGTTCGTAACATTTAAACCCAACTGAGAAGGGTCTAGTTCGCAACATTTAAACCCAGTTGAGAAGGGTTCAGTTCGCAGCATTTATACCCACCTGAGAAGGGTTATTACTACCTCCTATGTGGCAAGCAGTAAGGATCCATAACAGTTCACACCAATTATATTTAGGTGAGAAGAGTTCCATTAATAATTCTCCTTAATGGGCAAGGTGATTTTCTAATAGTACATATCATTTTCTTGCAGTTTCAATCAATTCATATAGTTCATAGAAACAACATATAACAATTATTTACAATAACTAATTCAAAATAACATATGTAAGAGCATGCTTGATCCAACTAGGCACAATTTATAGAACATGTTTTTAAAGCAGATCAAATCTATCTAGAACAATACTTTTGAGAATCACTAATGGTTAGGTGTAAAAATCAACATCTTTCTTTATAA